>CALNHX010010694.1:0-38029 GCA_940337035.1 Agriotes lineatus | reverse complement strand
ATTAAGATCTATGATATATACAAAAAAACAGATAATCTATAACTAGTATGTTAAACTATAAAAAAGTTGATTAATTGATCTTTTTTTGACAATAAAAAAAACCCCATTAGGATTATAATAAATAAAGTTATGAGGAAATAAAATTTTTAATTGTTTATTATAAATTTTAAGAAACTATTATAAGTAAGGCAGAGTTGATAGAAAGCTAAATAATGCTAATAAAATTAGTTTTTTAAAAAATTTAAAATTTTAAAATAGTATGATTGCATAAGGCAATGACTTTTATAAGATAGCTAAATAAAAGTTAAATTTTTTTTTACATAAACTGTTTAATTTAACTTTAATGTATTAAGAATTGCACAATTATGATCAATTATTATTATAAACTACTTATGAGAAAAGTATAGTAGCATATGTACTAGTATGCTTTTTTTTTGTAATTATGTTATTCACATTTAAAATTAGTAAATAAAATTAATCTATTTTATAATATGTAATTTAAACTTTATAGTTAAATAAACAAAAGTTATTTGGAGCTATATTGAAAAAGATAAAAAAATTAAGGTTTAGACGCCAGCATAAAAAAATCTATTTTTTGACATGATCATAGAGACCATATGAAGAAAAAACCAATAAAAACAAAAAGTTAAAGTATTACTAAGAAACAAGATATTAGAAATAGAGATGTAAATTACAAAACTAATTTAAAAACAATTTACGAATTACAATTAAAAATCTATTGAAAGTCTATTTTTAAATAGTTTATAAGATAAATACTTTTTATGAAATATTAAACTGCAAAATTAATGTTTATAGCAATTTAAATAATATATATATAATCTTAGTAAATTGATAGCAAAATTAAATTTATCTATAGTTTCTCAATGATTAAATTATATAACAAAGACTATATAGTTTTTTTAAAATTATTAGAAACACTAAAGTAAAAAAAATAGTAAAAAAAAATTTGTATAAAAAGACTAACTATTAAAAAACCATAACTAGCTGTTATGATCAGAAAATAAAAACTAACAGTAATTAATATGCAGAATATAACATTATAATACTATATAAGTTGACTATAATATAGAAACATAAAACTATAAATTTTGTACTAATATTTTATACAAAATTTTTTTATTATACTTTGCATTGGACAATAACCTTTTTTGGAGCCTTAGATTCTTTTAATAATTTTTTTTTAAAAAAAAAAGCCACCATCATAAACTATGCAGCACCAATTGTTTTTGTTAACTAAAAGAATAGTATTTTGGTATGTATATCTAACTATTCTTAAAAAGTTAAAGCAGCTTACTAATAAATATGCATAGAAATTTAATATAAGCAAGGCTTTGGCTAAATTTTTAGACAATAAATAAATTGACAATTAATTTTACACAAATTTATTATAATTTATTAAGACAAGACAAAATTTAGAAGTAAAATAATATCTGATAGTAGAATCTTTTGCCAGTAAAAAAAATAAAAATGGTGTTTTAATTAAATATTTTAGTTTAGTTAGTACTTTAAAATTTAATCATTATGTGCTAAAGAAAATACTACTATATAAAAATCTTGAAAGTAAAACATCTTTTATAGTAAACTAAAATATTTATAAGATAGCTAAAGCAATATTAAAAAAATAATGTTAGTAGTGTTTGTTTAGTATGGAGGTCATTGTGATAATAAAAATTTTATTTAAGGAAGGTGCTAGATTAAGTAAAAAATTAATAATGTTTTGAAGACTCTTAGTTTATTTTATTTTTAAAGGTTTTTTAGATTTAAAAAAATTAACAAACAGTCTGCATAATATATATGCTACTAAAAAAAGATCTTTTGTATTTATAAATTAAAAGCAAGCAAATTATGCTTTAGTAATTTAGTAGAAAATTCATTAAATTACACTTGTAGTATGCTATATATTTTATTTTCCAGTTTAGATTTATGAGTGCTATTTATTCAAATATAAATTTTGGTAGAAGTGAATATAATATTATAATGCGACTTATATAATACAACAAGATAATACAATTGCTAGACATTATTTATAAAAATTAAAAAAAGCAAACAGGAGTAAAACATTACAATAAAAGGATGTTCTAACTCTATAATAGAGCAAAGAATTTTATGCAGATTATGTTTCATAAAATAATTTAAATTTTCTAATTATATCTTATAATTATAATAATATAGCTAACTAATATCTAAAAAACTACTTGTTATAAATTTATATATAAATTAATTTAAGTAATTGTGCTAATTTCTTATAAGTTTGCTAATTATATAAGCTATAGTAGCTTTCTGGTGAATAAATCTTTAATTTAGTAAAAAATAAAGAAATAGATTGCTAAAGAAGATAAAAACATAAAAGTTTTAGTTGCTAAGTAATCATTAATAAATTAATATTTAATAAATAGTTTTTCCTTAGCCTATATGTTCATTAGTAGCTATGTATGATATAATTAAACTTAAAAAAAAGTGATATAAATATGTTGTCTGTTATTTGTAATTAAAAATAACTTTAGTTGATTTTAAGATAGTTTAAGGACCAAATTACACTGAAGTTTATAGCTTATATTGAAAAGTAGTCAAGTATCTTTGTATAACTCTAAAATTAGCTATCATTTCTAATAACTCAGACTTAAAGTAGAAAAGGGTATCATGAAAGCCAAAAAGAGGAGTAGAAAAACACACAGTGAAAGAGAATATAAAATCTATGAATATAATAAAACATAAATAACAGAATGAAGTATTATTTTATAGGAGTAAAGGTTTATTTACTCATTGAGATTCTATAAGTTTAAATATTGACAGCTCAATATTAGTAACTTTTTTTAATTGATTTAAAGTCATATCATAGTAAATCTGGGATTCATGACCATTTTTAAGCAAATAATAAAAATTTAAGCATATTTTAAGTAGTGTATTCTGATAAATATTTTTAAAGATTTTAAATGGACTATAGAAATACTTACTACATATTTTAGCTGACACCTAAATTATAACATATGCACTGTTTTGCAAAAATCAAACATAATTGTGTATCAGCTAGTGAAACCATTAAAATTGGTAAAAATTACCATTCTTAGTAATAAAAGAGAAAATTTAAAAAAAAATAATTAATATTGATTAAAGTTATTGTAGTTGAGAAACCATTTCTTTTTAACATTTGAAAATTAAAGCAATTTATAATTTATAGATAAAAAAAGAATTTTGATTAGCAATATATCCTTTTTTAAAGTTTTAGCAATATGTAACTAATATATATAATTAGTATAAATAGTTTGTTTTAAGCTATAATTGAGACTATAGGATATCTTATTACAAATTAACATTAATTCTTAGAGATCTGTTAACTTTTTTATTAAACAAAAAGAATTTTACATAAAAAGATCATAATACATTTTCTTAATTGAAAGTTGCAGATGCCTTAGTATTTTATAATAATTTTTGTGCCACATAGAGCAACAGAATATTTTTTTTTGTTCAATTCTACTAAATAAATTTCATTACAAGAAAATTGGAATAAATGTATAAAAACTAAAAGGATAATATATGCCTTTTTTAAAGTATTATTTTTTATGCTAGTTATATATAAAAAAAAAACACAATAAATTTTACAAAACTAATTAAATAATGTAACATCAAAAATCACTTTTTTGCTTCTAAAATATCTTAGTTTAGTATTATCATCTTTATAATGAAGAGTAAAGCAAGATCTTAATATTAAGCCAAAAAAAATTAATAAAATTTGCAAAAAATTATCATGTTTTAATAGATAAACAAATTATATTATATTATTAATGTCTTATTCTTTCAGTGCTATCTTATAATGATATGTTTAGTTTGTTTATAGCAACTTTTAAATGATTGCAATAACCTAAAATAATATAGTAATTGTTTTTATCAAATCTATAAACTATGTATTATTATACTTAGCTTACTTGAGTGTTGAAGTTTAACCTAAATTGTGAAATGGGTTGTAAAAACTATAATTTAAGTTATATCAAATTTTATAATAATATTGCTGTATAATATTATAAATTTATTATTTTTAAACAGTTGGTGTTAAAGATTTTTACTTTATATAGGTTTAAATGATTTGATTTTAGTTTAATTTTTATATAAAATATCTTTTAATTTTAAGCTTAGACAAAACAGTGATTTATATATAGTTTAATTAAAAAAAAAGTATAATGTTAAGAAATTTTTTCTAAAAAACAACTATAAAGAAAAAAAAAATTATATTTAAAACAATAGACCATCTCAATTAGTTGTAAGAAAACTTATATAATGACCTCGAATTATGCATATATTACAAGTATACTATACTTATCTCACTAAGGGAATTGATTTAGTCATTTAAGCATTTTAAATACTAGATTGGTCATTTTTGCATTTTATACCCATCGAAAAATAAAGTTCTAATAATATATGTACTATATTATTATCTATCTTTGTAATTACAGCTAATAAAGGGTTATCACATATAGCCAATTATAATATAAGTGTATCAAGATAATTTTATATTAATAAATTGCTTTTTTAAATTTTAGCTAACTGAATATAATTTTTTGCTGCTTAGTATAGATATGACTATTACTGATCTTTAAATTTTCTTAATCACTATTATGCAAATGCACAAGTAAGCTCTATATTTTTTTTTAAAAAGCATAATATTAAGATAAATAATTAAAATTGTAATGCTTACACTTAAATTCTATAACATTAAAGTTTTGTAAAGAATTAAATTTAATTACTTTTTTTTAATTTTTTTTTGGACTTAAATTGCTAAAATTATGTGTCAAGTTGATTATATCTATAACAATTTATTTTATTATTATTTTTTACTTATAATCACACTTTTCAGGGCATTCTCAAATCTTTGCTTAATATCTTTTATATTTAAAAATAAATTTTGAATAAAACTGCAAAACCATAAAAACATATTTATATCTAATAATCTGAAATAGATATATTTATCTTAACCACTTATTGATTTTTGTTTTAGTACTCTATAATCAGTAGATATATTTTTATTGATTATTTAATTCTACTGACTTGTCCATGATTATTAGTAACTAAATTATATAAATTTTATGTTTATACTACTGATAATTTAATAGTATTTATATAAGAAAGAACCTTTTTTATATTATATAAAACTAGAATATAGATTTATATGGTATTAATTAAAAACATTCATCTAATATACTATATCTATATTAACCTTTATTTGTGATGCTGACTGGTAATAATTTAGATAATTTATATAAAAAGTTTTGCCTTTTTTAGGTAAGGTTAAAACCGTAATAAAGACTAAGAAGATTTAAAAAAATATAAGTATATATTATTATAGATAAGTTTTACAGATTTAAACTCTTAATTAGTACATTATATAAATAAAAATACATTACAAATTAGCTAATAATAGACCTACACTTACTTTGGTATATAACACTGATAAAACCACTATATATATATTTTCACTCTAGAAATTAATCATATAAATAAGTAAAAAAAAATGTAGGAAAAAGCTTATATAAACTATAAATTTTTGCCTAAGTGATTATAAAATATAGATTATCAGGATATATCAGAAATACTTTCTTACAACTGATTATTTGTGGTGTTCAAGACTTTTAACTTATTTTGTAATAAGAATTAAGCAAACAATTTTATCTAATTAGAATAATTTTTATGCTTGATACCTAATAAATCATATTTTTAATTAACAACAATATTTAAAGTAACTAAAATGTACTAATAATATATTTAGACTGATCCTATATGTCAGTATCTATTTTATGTTTGTTATAGTTTTTAACTTGCTAAACCTTTCTTTATTGATTATATATTTCTAAAATATAAATAAGGGGCTATCATTTTATATACTCAGCTAGTAGCAATATTTCTAATATTAAAAAAATTGAGCTATAAATTAGCTAGAATTGTAAAAAAGAACTTTATTATGCTAATATTTAATTAGCTAAAATTAAAAAAAAAACCTATAGGACCTGTTTGTTATACAATGTATTGTTTAATTTTTTTATAAAAGACAAAATAGTAATTAAGATATTTCTTAAAATTTCCTTTTATAAAACCACCTTTAAAATATTTCTAAGTATGATCTTTATTTCTTTAATGTGTATAATCCTATATAGATCTACTTGGTATAGATACTAAAAGTATAAAACCATCCCTTTCTTATAGTAAAGTACACAGAAATATTTTTTTGTAAAAGGATCTGCTGATTTATAAAACTGAATTTTGACTTATTTATAATTTGATTTTAATCTTTATAATTTGTTATTAACTAAAGAGTAAGATACTTGCAATTAAACCTAAAAACTATCTTATGTACTCACATCTACTTATTTAAATTCTAATTCTTATTAACTACTTGAAAAGTCTTTCTTTGTAAACTATTAAACTAATATATTAGTAATTAATTTGTTTGTAACTAATAAGTAAAAGTAAAAATAATTCTAATTTTATAAAAAAAAAATTACTAGTATTATATAAATGCTTAAATTTTTTGATAATTCACAAAATGCAATAGTAGAATTATTAAAGCCTTTGTAAGCCAGTACTTTTGATTAAAACAAATTAACAAAAGAGCTAGAAGAAATCTTGTAACAAGCCTGTGATAATATTTAGATATTTTTTTCTGTGACTACATATAAACACTTAGTATGCTGTTAAAACACTTCTATAATTGAAAGTCCCTATCAAAATTTGCAGCTTACAACAAGATAGACATTAATATTTTTATAAAAAAGATTTTTAGAAAAGCATAAGAAAATAAAGATTAAAATAAGCACAACACTTATCAAGTGTTTGAACTTTAACTCCATTTTTATTAAGTAAATGGATGATAAAGTAACAAAAGCAAACATGGTCTTGCCTGAATTTTTTGATATGTAGAATCTGCTATTTAACAACTATAGGACTATTAACTGTAAATTCAAGAATCAGAAATAGATAAAGCATAAAAAGCCTGCAAACATTTAGAGCTTAACTTTAAATTAAGATATATTTGATAGGCTATACACTCCCTTATCTTTATAAATTTTATAAATATTATAAAAAAAGATAGATTAATGATAAATCTATACTGCACAAAATTCTTATAAAAATAATGTTAATTTTATAAAAATACTAATTTTGCTTAACTAGTCAAAAGAAGCATTTTACTTCTGATTAAGCAAAGATAATTTTATATATATATCAATAAAGGCAAGATTAAAAGTTTAAACCTTATGCAAACTAGCCTTAATAGCTAAAAAATATTAAAATACCAAATGCTTTTAATTGCAAAAGCTACTTTTTCTTACTTATTTAAAAACTGATGTCTTTATAAGATGCATATAAAAACCATATAAAAATCTTTACATTTAATTATTTAGATAAGTATTGAATGATGTGAAACAATTTAGCAGCAAAGAAAGTAATAAAAATCTATACTTATATTGATCTAAGGGTAAATATAGTTAAGTAATGTGGTAATTAATAGGAGTCTTAAGAAGTGTGAACTTAGACAATCTAAAAATCTATATTAAATTATCATATATAGTTTAAACAAAGTTTACTTAAACTATATAAAATAAAACTGCTAAAGCTTATAGAGCCTAATATCATCTTTACTAGTATATAAGAATGTAAATATGCTTTACTGTAAACTACTAAATTATTGTTAGTTATAACTAAAATGCTTATTTCTTTATTCAATATATAGTCACCACTAACTTTTTTTTTTCAAATTTAAATTTTATAAACACACAGCTCCTATCTATAATAAAACTTAAAGGAAATTAAATCAAAATTTATTATAAAACTAGTATACAATGATGAGACTCTACTTTTACCTTCAAACAAAATTTTGTAATAAACAACTTTACATAGTATAAATTCTATTTATTATAAAATACTTATAATTATAAACTATTATTATTTTTCTGACCTAAAATTGTATCAGAAAATTTTTAAAATTTCAATTTGAATTTTTTAAACATGTTTATCTTTTGAGCCCTATGTTTACAATGTTTATAGATATTTGGGTTATACCAGTTTACTTATATCAATACTGATAAACCTAATTAATTTTTTTTAAGCTTACTAAAGATTTAAAGTTGTTGATAAACAAAGATTAAGCATTAAGATATCTTTAAATTATAGAGAGGTAAATTTTTATATTTGTAATTATTTTTTCAACATATAAGTGTAGGATTTGCTGCCTTATTATTTAAACATTCTACAGTAACCAATATGAGAAATCAAGGATAACTAAGACAAAGCTTTTATACTCTTTTACTTTTTCCTATATTCTTTATAAGTCAGCATGGCCTTGGTGTTAAAGAAACAAACTATAATTTATTTGTAGAAAATTACCTGCCTTGTAGTTGGCCCAAATGCCAATCCAGGTTTGGTAACACTAAAGTCAACAATAATTTATATAAACTATAATTTTTTAATTTACTAAAAAATTAAACTTTTTTAATCTATAAACTTTATTTGTTAATAAAACTATAAACCTAAAAAAGTTTTTGACTCTTTACTAATTCTAAAAAAAGAGTATATAAAAAAAAAAGATACCTATCACCAAGTAATCTTATTGTAATGAGAATTTAGAAAGCAAAAAAAAATCATGCAATAAATTATTAAGTGGTAAATAAAAAGATAGACTTACTTTGAAAAAATAAAGCAAAAATTACAATAGTAATAATAGAGAGGCTATTTAAACTAAATATAGTGCTACAGAGACTTGGTTTTGCTCCTGTTTTTTAGCAAACAATGAATGACTTCCCATTTAATCCTAAAATTTATGTCTTGTATTTTACAAACAGTATTAACTTTTGACTTAAAAAAATGAGCATCTATATTAACTACAAAAAGTCATCAGCAATGTTAAAAATAATCTAAAGTTTAAGGCTAAAACATTCATTACATATAAGTTTAAAAGCTTTGGTCTTGTGATTACAAAAAAATTAAACTCTTTATAGGAATTAAAGATATAAAAAAAAGTGATTATTTTATGCAAAGTTAAAAAATTAATTAGTTTGAAATATTAAATTACTGTCTTTAAAAATGCATCACTTAGTTTAACTCTGTTAAACTTTATAGCTTTAAAATAAAAAATTGCATTAGTATCATAGTAGTAAATGTAATTTTTCTAGTAAACCTAATATTGTGATTTTGAATTTTTATTCAAAGTTCTTGTAATTTTATTGACAAGTAATTTAAAATAAATAGTTTTTAGAGGTGAAGAACACCTTAAAGCATACTGCTTTCAAACTATATAACCTTTTAAAGATAATTAAGCTATCATAAGCCTGAGTGTTAAGCAGTTATGTACTCCTATCAGCATTTTGACTAAAATTTGTAATTTATTTTTTTATCTTGTCACCATCTACACTTTTTTAAGCTCATATATCTAAGAGCTATAATAAAGATTGGCTAATTTTAAATACTAGCTAATATTTTATATTTTAAATTATTATGCAATAAGCAGAAAAAAACAAAAAACACAGATAGATCATTAAGTCTAATTGCTATTTAGAATTTGATTAGGAGGCCAAAGTTTATTTTACTTTTCTTTACCCTAATAAATTTTTTTTATAAATTTAAATTCTAAAAAAAATATTTAAAAATCTCTTAACCTTACTTACAAAAAAATTTATACCAGTTAATTAATATTTTTCTCATACTTAACCTTATAATCTTAAAATACTAGCTGCAAATTTGAGCAAATAGCTAAAAAGTTTGACTAAAAATGTGGACTATATATTAAGATAAAGTTGAAAAAATTTACTTGAGTAATACTATATAATATTTCAATTAATTTATCTATAGAGTTTAGTTTAATTTTAAGGTATAATAATTGTTACTTTCTTTTTACAGAAAAGCATACTGTTAGGTATAATAACTACAATTTTTTTTTAAATACCAGTGTAAAGTAATTTAAACAATATAAAAATATATTAAGTGAAATAAAGCTTGAAATTAAGAGACTTAAGAGCTCAGCAGTAGTCATAAAGTTAAAAGCAAATTTATACATTAACATACTTTTCATTGAACTCTAAACAAACAAACAATAAATCTTTTATTTTAAAAAAAATTGCCTAAGCTTATTTACTTAATAGGTAATAATATGTTCTGAACATTTTATTAAACTAATTAAAATACTAAAAAGTAAAAAGCACTTTAAACGTCAAAAAAAAGATGGTAATAAATCAAGCAATTTATCTTTATATAAAACAGCAACTTTAATCGGTAGAAAAGCTACTAATTTTACAATAAATAGTTTTTACACTTAGTTAAAAAAAAACAAATAGAATTAACACTTTTAATTAAAAGTTAAAAATATATTAAACTCTTTACTTTATTTTTTTGATAAGCAAAATTTTTAGCTAATCTAAATAATATGTTTAATTCTATAAGAACTTTTAAAGTAGCTTTTAATTAGTAATAAAGCAACATACTATTTAGTGAACTGTATCAACTAAGCTTTATATATTATAAGTCTAAGGTTATAAATAAAAATTACTCACTATATCGTAAAAAACAGGCTTATAAGTATATAACAGAAAAATGTACTACATACTTTTTTATAAAAAAAACTATATAGTTAATTAGCTTTTTTATGTATACACTAGTATAATTAACAAGTACTTAATCAACAAGGATTGAATTTTTTTATATCTTATTTGATACTTTTTTGTGTTATTAATAAGTTTAACAATTTTTTTTTTAACTGTATAAATTAGTAATTTATTAAAAAAAAAATTAAGACATTTGCTGTTGTCAAAGTATTGCCAAGTTGTAGAAGCCAGCTTTACTCCCAAAAAAGCCACAATGCTTCTTGTCATTATCAAATTAGCTACACTCATAGAATAATTCATTTTATTTCTCTTAGGCTATAAATATCTATTTTCTACATAAAAATAGTTAAAAAAATTTTCTTGCCAATTTTATATTCTTTTAATCTGGATTTTTAAAAGTTTATCAAAGTGCATGTTATATAATTTAACTAATTAGACTTCAACAAGCTTGAAGAAAGCTATTTCTTCTATTTGTACAACTATTTTTTAATTTACTTATAAAAAAAATTAATTGCTTGGCAATATTTAGCTAAATTAAAATACACAACTGATAATATTAGAATAAGAGTAATATTAGGATTTAAGTGCAGTACATATTTATAGCTGTAAAGTTTATTTGGAATAGTATATTTTGATGGACACTACTAAGGCCACAAGAAGACTTATTTAATAAAACACTTTAGTTAGTATTGTGCAAATTCATTGCTTCTTAGCCCTATAAGTATACCTTAAAAATTTTGTTATAAGCCTAACATGTTTCTTTTTATTTACAATTTAAATTTGTTATAGGATTTGTAGTGGCTTTTATAAACTATAATTAGTATGGCTTTGCAAGTATATTTCTTATCTAGGACCTTATAAAGCTTTAGCAAGCTACGAGATAAGTAGATGCAAGATCTACACAGGTAGAAAAATAAATTACTTTGCAAGAGCATATAGAAACCAAATTTATATATCTATAACTGAGAATTATGTAAAATAAAGTTTATTTAATTAGTATACTAGAAGCATATAATTAATTCTGTAATGTCTATAATCAAAAACAAAAAATAGTCTTACAAAACTCCATTAGTACAGAGCTATATGATTTTAGATAGTGTGCAGATTACCTAGTATATAAACTATATGTTTTTTTCTTTATTTAAATCTTTCCAAAAAAATACACTAATTTGGTAAAAAAACTTAAAGATATAATATCACATATGTGCCAAAGTAAGAATGTAATTTAGCAATGTAGTATACTTATATATAGAATTGCTTAATAACACATAAAAGGCTATTGTATATAGATGGTAAAATCTAAGTTTACCTTATATAATTAGCAGGCAATTTGTAGTCTTTTTTTTATAAAAAAATCTTCAACTTGTTTACTAACATTACAGCCTTACTAGCAGCCATGAGTGCTGACAACTTGTTTATATTAGCCTTGTAAGTAGCTGATTATAAATTAGTGTCACGACCCCAAAGTTGTGATACTAAGCCCTGGATTTTACTCATGGGCTGGGACAGCCAGGCCAAGGTGGTTAAAGCAAACAAAACAGTCTTGCTTACCACCTTAACTACCAGAGAAGATTGGAGACACTAGCCTCAAAGACTAACAGTGAGCATACTGGGATCATGGTGTTGAGGGCTGGTACCACTGCAAGTGGTCCAGCCATGGTTGTTGGGAACTTGTACTAATCAACACTTTGATTTATGACTAGAAAATTGAAGGTAAAAATATGAAAGATAACAGTAATAGAAATTATTCTTTATCTTTTAATCAAATAAAGATAACCCAAAAGAACTAAGTCAAAAGAGACTAACAACCTTCCTGGAAATTTTTTTTTAAGTTTTATTTGTGAGAAATTTTTGATTTTAAGATTTTTAATTTTAGTGTAACCTCAAAGGCCTTGTAAAAGCCTTAATGAAGTACCTATAGGTGTTGGTGCTGATGTTGTTCACCTTGAAAATGGTGATGGAGTCCAAACGGGTAAAAGTCTATCAGAACCACTAGGAGGATCTTTAAGGTTCATAACATTACCCCCCAGACTTTTAGATGTAGAAGACAAGTGGAAAGCCAATATGAGGTGGTAGCAGTTACTATAGTCCCCTTTATCCTGCCAGGTGCTTTCTTCAACTGTATAGTGCTTCCATTTGATCAGGAACTGGTTTTTACCCTTGACAGTCCTTTTTTTTAGGATTTTCTTTACCTTATATCCATAACTAGGCTCTACTTGAGGTAAGGAGAGATGTCTTGGGATCTTCCTTTAATTGGTTTGAGAAGGCTCTGGTGGATAACAGGGTGGACCTTCCAAGTTGATGGAAGGGCAAGTTCATAGGCTACAGCGTTAACTACCTTTTTACCTTGAATGGGCCTTAAAACTTAGGGGAGAACTTCTGGATCCCCACCTTTAGCTTTAAGTTCTAAGTGTTTAACATCACCCACCCCCCAGCTTTGATCTCAGGGCCTGAAATTCTCAATAGGTCAGCAAATCTTGTATGGGTCTGGCTAGCCTTGTTTAGGTTGTCCATCAACGTTGCTTGGGTTTTCACCAAAGTTCTGAGTATGTCTGCCGCCTCTGGATGGTAAGTGGAAGGAAGGGTTGGAAAGTTACAGAATTGTACCCATAGTTAGTGTAAAAGGGGGAGAACTTAGTTGAGTTCTGTGTCTTCCTGTTATAGGTAAACATGGCTTATGGTAACTAGTTTTGCCAGTCATCTTGCTCCTCAGTGGTGTAACAATGTAAGTGGTGTTCCAGAATTTTGTTGAGCCTTTGGTTTAGCCGTCAGAATGGGGGTGGAAAGCTGATAAGAGGCATTGTTTGATGCCTAGAAATTTGGTATGACTTAAAAAAATTGTGATACAAACTGATTGCCTCTATCTAATACAATTTCCTGAGGTAGACCGTGTCTGGAGAACACCTCTTTCACAAAAATGCTGCTGGCTTCCTTTGCTTTGATAGTCTTTAGACAGGGGAAGAATTCTGCCCATTTGGTGAACCTATCAACTACCACCATGATGGCATCAAAACCATTTGACAGGAGGAGGTCTGTTATAAAGTTTACACTAATGGAAGACCAGGGGGCATCCGGAACTTTTTAGGGAAGAAGGAGTCCAGTAGGCTTAGAGGTAGAAGGATTGTTCCTCAAGCAGGATAAGAAATGCCTAACATGTTCTTAAGTGACTTCTTAAGACCCATCCAGATGAAGTTGTGTTTTATAAGCAATATGGTGCCTGATATACCAGGGTGTCCAGCTAGTATATGGTCATGGCACTGTTCTATCAATTTTGTCCTTAACGCACCCTCTGGAACCCATAGTAAGCCTTTATAGTTAAAACCTAGTTTGTGACAGTGAAGTATCCTACTCTATTTGTTGAAGGAGCAGCAACTACTTCCAAGCTTTTACCAAGGGAGAAATGGTCTAAGCCCTGAGCTTTGATAATTCTACTGAACAGTGGTGGGAGTGGCAATTCTATGGTTAATAAGGACTCTAGGAGTAGGGTTACATTATTGAAAACGTCTAGTTCCTTGGGGCCATAAAGGTGTGCCAGGTCTCTACTTAAAAATCTGCTATGACATTCAGTTGTCCCCTCTTATATTTTAATAACAAACTTGTAAAGCGCTAGTTTATAGTGCCATATAAACTGACTCTGAAATAAACGTTGAGGGGATTTATAGTATTTTGGAGAATTGTGATCTGACTTAATTGTAACCAGATGTTGTGCATTTTAAAGATGGTGTTACCATTACTTAAGTGCACTGACAATTTCCAACATTTCCTTATTGTGTACTGGGTAGTTAGTTTCCGCTGGTAGCATTCTCCTGGAAAAGAAAGCTACTAAGTGTTCCACTCCATCAACCCCTGCCTGCAGCAGGACAGCATTAACCGCAAAGTTTAGGGCATCAGTTTCTAAAACAAACAGTTTAGAGGGGTCTGGGAGGGCTAAAACCAGGGTGCAAGTCATTACTTCCTTTATCTCATCAAAAAGCAGTTTGATGCTTTACCCATCAAGTGAAAGGGATCTTAACAGAGGTGAGCTGGGACAGGGGAAAAGCAATTTCAGATAGATCTTTAGCATAGCTATGTGAAAATTTAACAGTTCTCAGAAAAGACCGTAGTTCAGTTTTGTTAGAGGGCTTCTTCCAGTTTACCGCCGCTGCAACTTTGTCATGGCAGGCTGTTTGACCGTTGCAGAATATAATTATACCTAAGAAGGATACCTTTATTTTAAGAAAATCACACTTGGACATTTTAATCTTAAGGAACGGTCATGCAAGGTATCATGAACCTCAGGGATTCTCCTAGTAATTTTATAGAATTTAACTTTTTAGACTCCATCAATGTTACCAAGGTGAACAATATCAGTATTTACACCTATAAGTACTTCATTAAGGCTTTTACAAGGCCTTTATGGTTACACAAAACTTCAAAATCTTGAAATCTCAAAATTTTTTGCAGATAAAACTTCAAGAAATTTCTCCAGAAAGGTTGTTGGTCTCTTTTTACTTAGTTTTTTTTAGGTTATTTTTACTGATTACTAAATAAAGAACAATCTTTATTACTGTTTATCTTTATTTTTCCTTTAATTTTCTAGTTGTAAATCGAAGTCTAAATTAGTACAAGATCCCAACAACCATGGCTGAACCACTTGCAGTGGTACCGGCCCTCAACACCATAATCCCAGTGTGCTCACTGTTAGTCTTTGGAGCTAGTGTATCCCAATCTTCTCTGGTAGTCAAGGTGGTAAGCAAAACTGTTTTGTTTGCCTTAACCACTTTGGCCTGGCTGTCCCAACCATGAGTAAAATCCAAGGCCTAGTTTTACAACTTTGGGGTCATGACACTCAAGACCAACCTCTCTTGTTTTCTGCTACTTTCCAAAAAAAAGTAGCATGGTACCAGGACAGACAGCTCGTCTACCTGGTCTGCAACTCCCTGCTAGTTACCTTACTGTGCTTAGGGCTCACTTGGTCTTGGTTACGTTTATCAACAAAACCCCCTAGCAACAGTAATAGCATCAACATCAACAACTTGACTTCTCTTTTATCTTAACTTCCCCCAATAAGAGTAAGATTGAGGAGATTATTAACAACTGTTTGATAGATTTCTCCTTGGAAGAAATCTATGGCCAACATCTAGGTGACTAAGAGAAATTCAGAAGACTGTTAGAAGTTCTACCTCTAGCCCATAGACAGACTGCCCTAAAATTCCTGCTTGAGAACTCAGCCCTCAGAACCAATTTCCCTTGGTTCCTGAAGGAATTCCAACAGAACAACTTGATCCCCCCTATGACCCAGGCCCAAGCCATTAAAGCTTTGGGGAACCTTACCCAGGAAAACTTAACAGTAACTCAGTACCATGAGAAATTCAACCTCCTGTCAAAAGGAGCCGGCATAGACCCTGAGAAATGTTCTGAGCTGTTTTTGAAGGTCTGAAACCGGAACTACTTTCTGTCCTTACCATGATAGGTATGAAACTTAACTTCTTTGGAGCCTATGAAGACCTGAAGGACATAGAGAGCTTCACCTCAGCCTGAAAAGACTCTGCAGGTAAACTTCCTACTTACAATTTGAGACCTATAAATAAAAATAACCGTTCTTCTTATCTTTTTCTTTCTTCTTCTTTTCCTAGTTTAAGTTCAAATAAGTTTTTTAATTGTAACCGGAGCAACGTCAAACTATATGAGTTTAGACCTGGCCCAGATATAAACATATAAACCATTCAGTGGTCTTACATTACCCTAACTAATGGGATGAATGTTAGTTCTTACATCACAAAGGAAAAACTTTTTAATTATGGTAGGAACGTTTAGTTTTTACTCTAGGTTTAGAGTTATCAAGGGGCTATCTTACAGAGTGATTCTGGGTATGGAATGGTGGAGAATGTGCGAGCCCACAGTGGACCTGGGTAAGGGTCAGGTAGTAGTGAGAAAGAAAAGTAAGGTTCATTACTTCCCTTTAGAAACACTTGACCCTAGGTCAGGAAATGAGACTTCCATCAACATCCTCTCCAACAACCCCTAGCCCCATACAAAAATTGAATCTACTCAAATCATAATTTATATGTTCAAACCTTTATTCAATAAAAAAATTACTCTCAGCATCCCAGGAAAACTACACTTCTCAATCTAGTTTAAACCCAACACTGAAAAATACATGGGCAGTCCAATTTACTCCCTAGACCAGAAGAAATTAAGGAGCCTTCAAATGTACATAGAAAAAAAGCTGGCAGCAGGCATAATTGTCCCATCAAAATTTGCAATTGTCAGCCTGGTAATACTGGTTCCCAAATCCTCAGGTAAACTGAGGGTCTGCATAGATTATAGGAAATTGAATATAGTCACAAAGACGGACAACTACCCTCTCCACTAATTAAAAGATATTATCTCATCCATATTGGGCTCTGTTGTTTACTCCAAGCTTGAATTGAAGTATGCCTTCCATCAAATTCCAGTTACCCAATCTTCTTGCCAGTATACAGCTTTTAAGAGCAAGTTTGGAGTCTTTGAGTACAAATCCATGCCTTTTAATTTTTAGAATTCTCTTTTAGTCTTTGCAAGGATGATTGACAATACCTTTGGATTCCTGGTTGGCACCTGTTGCATTGCCTACCTTGATGACAGTTTAGTCTTCTCACTTTTTTTGGAACAACACCACAAGGATCTATATAAAGTGTTCAAGGCCTTGCATGACTGTTTTTTTAAATTAAAAAATGTCTAGTGCAAGTTTTTCTAAAGAACAGGTATACTTCTTGATTAACATTATATTTTTGCAACAGTCAAGCAGCCTGCCCTGACAAAGTTGCAGCAATGGTAAACTGGAAGGAGCCCTCTAACAGAACTGAACTGCGCTCTTTTCTAGGAACTGTAAATTTTTTACGTAGGTATGCTAAGGACCTATCTGAAATTGCTTTTCCCCTGTCCCAGCTCACCTCTGTTAAGATCCCTTTCTCTTGGGGGGTAGAGCACTAAATTGCTTTTGATTAGATAAAGGAAGTAATGACTTGCACCCCAAATGTAGCCCTCCCAGACCCCTCCAAACTATTTGTTCTAGAGATAGATGCCTCCAACTTTGCGGTTGGTGCTGTTCTGTTGCAAGCAGGGTTTGATGGAGTGGAACACCCAGTAGCTTTCTTCTCCAGAAAGATGCTACCAGCAAAAACTAACTACCTAGTACACAATAAGGAAATGCTGGCAATTGTCAGCACATCTAAGGAGTGGCAACACCACCTTCAAAATGCACAACATCTGGTCACAATTAGGTCAAAACACAAGTCTTTGGAATACTTCAGATCCCCTAAACGTTTAAATTAGAGACAGTCTAGATGGCACTATGAATTAGCGCTTTATGAGTTTGTTATTGAATACAAGAGGGGACAACTAAATGTCATAGCAGATTTACTGAGTAGAGACCCAGCACACCTTTATGACCCCAAGAAACTAGACGTTTTCAATAATGTAACCCTACTCCCAGAGTCCTTATTCAACATAGAATTGCCACTCCCACCACTATTCAATAGAATCATCAAAGCTCAGGGCTTAGACCAATTCTCCCTTGGTAAGAGCTTGGAGGTGGCCTCTGCCTCCTCAACAAATATGGAGGGACTTCATCATCACAAATCAGGCCTTGTCATGAGCCACCTTGTTTACAGCAGTTTTTAAAATCCAACAATCATTTATAAAATGTTACTTGGAGTTCTGAGATTCAATTGTCAATATTATAGTTGTTGCCACATCAATTTATGTGGTTTTTACACCCATTAAAGACGGAAATGTGAAGTTCTATTCCTCCAAATTTAGACAGATAAAGTAATTCTATGAGAACTTGCAATAAGGACCCATTCTACAAACTATGAATTGAGTCCATAAATTAATTCCTCTATTCTTTATCAAGCTTTGCTTTACTAAAAAAAGATTTTGTCCTTTTAATAAACTAATGTCCGATATTACTTTTTTTTACTTAGGTAGTTGCCAGCAATCCTGGAAATAAATCATGTTGTCCTTAGAAAGAAGGCAGCATGTGGGTCATGACACTATTTAAAAAAATCCCAGGCTTACTAAATGTAAAACCTGTTCCTTTCTACCTGGTTTGAGCCTCATTTCTATGCCTGAAAACGTTAGTACCTGGTTTCACCTGTCTTTCCTTGCCACAAAAGCCGCTGGTTAATTGTCTTACCTTGCCAAAAAAAAGTAGATATTTCTCTGGTTTTTTGCATCCCTTTCTGCCTAAAAACGCTGGCTCTTGGTTTAGTGTTTTATCTATTTTTTAGAACACAATATTTTCTGTCTCTAATCATTTTTTCTTTTAAAAGTCTCTGTTCTTTCCAAACTAATATTATTGAACTCCAGTTTAAAGACTAGCCATATCAGTCACGCTTTAACCAAGGTGCTTTGGCTTCTTTCTAGTCTCTTAGGGGCAATGTCATGAGCCGCCTTGTTTACAACAGTTTGTAAAGTCCTCCAATCATTTATAAAATGTTACTTGAAGTTCCAAAAATTAATTGTCAATATAAAAGCCGTTGCCACATCAATTTATGTGGTTTTTACACCAATTAAAGACAAAACGTGAAGTTATATTCCTTTAAGTTTCAGACAGATCAAATAATTCTACAAGAATTTGCAATAAGGACCTGTTCCACAAACTATAAAAAGAGATTATAAATACTTCACTTTATTCTTTATCAAGCGTTGCTTTTTAAAGAATCTTTTGTCCTCTTAATAAACTTATGTCCGTTATTACTTTTGTTTAATACTTGAGTAGTCGCTAGCAATCCTGGAAATGAACCATGTTGTCCTTAGAAAAGAGGCAGCATGTAAATTATGACAGCCCTTATACTATAAGGGTTTACTGTGGGTTCCTGAAGGTGTGTTAAGGACAAAAGTGATAGAACAGTGCCATGACTACATACTGGCTGGACACCCTGGCATATTAAACACCATCTCGCTTATAAAACACAACTTCATCTGGATGGGTCTTAAGAAGTCAGTAAAGGAACATGTTAGGCATTGCCTATCCTGCTTGAGAAACAAGCTTTCCACCTCTAAACCTACTGGACTCCTACTCCCCTTGAAATTTTCAAAGCCCCCTGGTCAACCATTAGTGTGAACTTTATAACAGACCTCCTCCTGTCAAAAGGTTTTGATGCCATCATGGTGGTAGTTGATAGGTTCACCAAATAGGCAGAATTCTTCCCTTGCCTAAAGACTATCACTGCAAAGGAAGCCAGCAATATCTTCTCAAGAGAGGTGTTCTCCAGACACGGTTTACCTCAGGAAATTGTATTAGACAGAGGCACTCAGTTTGTATCACAATTCTTCTCAAGTTTCACCAAGTTGCTGGGTATCAAACAATGCTTCTCATCAGCTTTCCACCCCCAGTCTGACGGCCAAACTGAAAGGCTCAATCAAATTTTGGAACACTACTTATGTTGTTACACCACTGAGGAGCAAGATGACTGGCAAAACTAGTTACCATAAGCCATGTTTACCTATAACAGGAAGACACAGAACTCAACTAAGTTCTCCCCCTTCTACGCTAACTATGGGTATAATCCTGTGTTATTCCAACCCCCTCCTCCTACTTCCCATCCAGAAGCAGTAGATATACTCAGAACTCTGGTGAAAACCCAAGCAACGCTGATGGACAACCTAAACAAAGCTAGCCAGACCTATAAAGATTTGCCGACCTAAAGAGAATCCCTGGCCCAAAGTTTAAAGCTAGGGGGTAAAGATGTTAAACTCAAAGAACCTAAAGCACAAGGTGTTGATCCGTAAGTTCTCCTATAAGTTTCAAGGCGCAATTAAGGTAAAAAAGGTAGTTAACGCTGTAGCCTATGAACTTGCCCTTCCATCAACTTGGAAGGTCCACCCTGTTTTCCACCAGAGCGCTTTTCAAACCATTCAGAGAAAGATCCCAAGACACCTCTCCTTACCTCAAGTAGAGCCTAGTTATGAAGATGAGGTAGAGAAAATCCTAAGGAAAAGGACAAATAAAGGTAAGAACCAGTTCCTGATCAAATGGAAGCACTACCCAGTTGAAAAAAGCAATTGGCAAGATAAAGGGACTGTAATAACTGCCAGCACCTCATATTGGCTTTCCACTTGTCCTCTACACCTAAAAGTCTGGGGGGTAATGTCATGAACCTCAGGGATCCTAATAGTGAATCTAATAGCCTTTTGCCCATTTTGGACTCCATCACCGTTACTAAGGTGAATGATATCAGTACCAATACCTATAAGTACTTCATTAAGGCTTTTATAAGGCCTTTGAGGTTACACAAAACTCTAGAATCTCAAAATTTCAAAAATTTCTACAGCTAAAAATTTTAAAATTTTATTTAGTAAGGTATTTGGTCTCTATTGACTTAGTTTTTTTAGGTTATTCCTACTGATTATTTAATAAAGAATAATTTTATTAATGTATATCTTTATTTTTCCTTCAATTTTTCTAGTTGTAAATCGAAGTTTAAATTAGTACAGGATCCCATCAACCATGGCTGAACCACTTGCAGTGGTACCGGCCCTCAACACCATGATCCCAGTGTGCTCACTGTTAGTCTTTGGGGCTAGTTTCTCCAGATCTTCTCTGGTAGTCAAGGTGGTAAGCAAAACTGTTTTGTTTGCTTTAACCACTTTGGCCTGGCTGTCCCAGCCCATGAGTAAAATCCAAGGCCTAGTATCACAACTTTGGGGTTATGACACAAGGCCTTAAACACTTTATCTAGATCCTTGTGGTGTTTTTCCACAGAAGGTGAGAATACTAAGATGTTGTCAAGATAGGCAATGCAGCAGGTGCCCACCAGGGATCCCAAGATATTGTCAATTAACCTTTAATGACTGAGGTAGCATTATTCAATCCAAAAGGCATGGACATATACTCAAAGACTCCAAATTCACACTTAAAAGCTGTGTACTGGCGAGAAGATTGAGTAACTGGAATTTGATGAAAGGCATTCTTCAAGTCAAGCTTGGAGTAAACAACAGAGCCCAATATGGATGAAATAATATTTCTAGTAAAGGGATGGTTTAGTTGTCCGTCTCTGTGACTGAATTTAATTTCCTATAATCTATGCTAACCCTCAGTTTACCTAAAAAATTTATACCAGTATTACTGGGCTGACAGTTGCAGATTTTGAGAAGACAATTATAACTCTGCTGCCAGCTTTTTCTATGTACATCTAAAGGCTCCTAAATTTCTTCTGGTCTAGGGAGTAAATTGGACTACCCATGTATATTTTAGTATTGGGTTTGAACTTAATTGAGAAGTGTAGGTTTCCTGGGATGCTGGGAGTAATATTTTTGTTAAATAAGGGTTTAAACATATCAATAGTGAGTTTAGTAGATTCAATTTCATTATGGGGCTGAAGATTTTTGGAAAGGAAGTTGATGGAAGTATCAATTTCTGGCCTAGCGTCAGGGTTTCCAAGAAAGGAAATAAAATTTACCTTCCTTATCCACTACTACCTGGCCCTTGCCCAGGTTCACTGTAAGTTTGCACATTCTCCACCATTCCATACCTAGAATCACCCTGTAAAATAGCCCATTAATAACCCTTATAATAGAATTATAACTAAATGTTCCTACCTTAACCAAAACTTTTTTCTTAATTGATGAAATAATAACATTTATCCCATTAGCCAGCATATATAAAAACACTGAATGGTTTTTACTTTTAAACTCTGGGCAAGGTCTAAACTCAAGTAGTTTGACATTGCTCTAGTATCAATTAAAGATGAAAACTTATTTAAACTTAAACTAGGAAAAGAAGAAGAAAAAAAAGATAGGAAGAACGGCTAAAATAATCTCAAGGTCTCAAGTTGTAAGTAGAAAGGTTACCCACAGACTCTTTTTGGGCTGAGGTGGAGCTCTCAATGTCCTTCTGGTCTTCATAGGCTCCAGAGAAGTTTGGCTACATACCCTTTATGGTGAGGACAGAAAGTAGTTCTGGTTTTAAGCCTTTAAAGAACAGCTCAGAACATTTTTCAGGGTCTATGCCGGCTCTCTGTGACAGGAGGTTGAATTTCTCATAATTTTGAGTTACTGTTAAGTCTTCCTGGGTGAGGTTCCCTAAAGCTTCAATGGCTTGGGCCTGGGTCATAGGGGGGATCAAGTTGTTCTGTTGGAACTCCTATAGGATTAAGGGAAATTGGTTCTGAGGGCTGAGTTCAAGCAGGAGTTCCAGGGCAGTCTGTCTATGGGCTGGGGGCAGGACTTTCAACAGTCTATTGAATTTCTCTTGGTCACCTAGACGTTGGCCATATTTTTTTAGGAGAAATCTACCAAACAGTTGTTAATGATCTCCTTAATTTTACTCTTATTGGGAGAAGTTGAATTAGAAAGAAAAGTCAAGTTGTTGTTGATGTTGATGCTTTTATTGTTGTTAGGATCTTGTTGATGAACGTAACCAAGACCAAGTGAGCCCTAAGCACAATAAGGTAACTAGCAGGGAGTTGCAGATTAGGTAGACAAGTTGTCTGTCCTGGTACCATGCTACTTAATTTTGAAAAGTAGCAGAAAACAAGAGAGGTTGGTCTCTATTGTCATGACCCTAAAGTTGTATCACTAGGCCTTGGATTTTACTCATAAGCTGGGACAGCCAGGCCAGAGTGGTTAAGGCAAACAAAACAGTTTTGATTACCACCTTAACTACCAGAGAAGATTGGGAGACACTAGCCCTAAAGACTAATAGTGAGCATACTGGGATCATGGTGTTGAGGGCCGGTACCACTGCAAGTGGTGTAGCCATGGTTGTTGGGAACTTGTACTAACTAAGACTTTGATTTATGACTAGGAAATTGAAGGGAAAAATAAAAAGAAAACAGTAATAAAAATTGTTCTTTATTTAGTAATCAAATAAAATTAACCCAAAAAAACTAAGTCAAATGAGACCAACAACCTTCCTGGAAGAATTTCTTAAAGTTTTATCTGTAAAAAATTTTAAGATTTTAAAGTTTGGTGTAACCTCAAAGGCCTTGTAAAAGCCTTAGTAAAGTACCCTTAGGTGTTGGTGCTGATGTTGTTCACCTTAATAATGGTGATGGAGTCTAAAACGGGTAAAAGTTTATTAGAACCACTAGGAGGATCCCTAAGGTTCATGACAATAAGAACCTTTTGTTATAATCTTTTTGTAGTCCTCTTTCTTATTTACAAATTTTGGCTAGGATAATACCATATAGCTGTAATATACTTGCAGCTAATTTAGCCTAGTCATCTACAAATATAAACTTTACAATAATCTTTTTTAAAGTTTTCACTGTTTTATGTAATTAAGCAAATAAATATTTTAGTTTTTATAAGTTGTTTATGCAGTCAATTAAATATAAAAGAACTAATATGGACATGATTGCCTATAATATTCTCTAAATAAAATCAAGAAACCTTATTATAAATAATATGATTATATTGACTAAAAAGAACTTTTTTGTATATTTAAATAAAATTTTACTTATTTGTTGTGTTATAACTAATTTTAATAAAAAATGTTACTTTTGGTTTTTTATAATATTGTAGCTTAGCATAATTTTAGGGTCGTTTTAGTATCATAGTATTAGTCTTTATATTTCTTTTTTTTTTCTCTTTTTCTAGGACTATCCTATATATTAAAATCAAATTAATTAGCAAACATAGATTACACTTAAATATGTTACATATTTACTATATAAATTCTAAACTATGGTGGGTTAACTAATTTTAATCTATAAGATTATTTACAAAAATTTTATAGTAACAAAATCTTTTTAGTTTTTTTGTCTTTTCAAACAGAATTAGCTAACTATTATTTTCTTATAAATAAACATTGATTACTTATATATTTAATTAGGATATATATACAATTTATTACACTAATCATACAGTAAATAAAGCTTTTTGTAAGTGAACATCAATTGTTTTTAGCAAAAGATATAGTTATATGTTTATTTTTTTACTGTTTATATCAACAATATAGTTTCTATATGCCATAAACTAACAATCTAATTAAGCAACTTTAGCTAACTGAGGGCTATCTTTATTGCTGATTCTTAAATGTATTTTTTTTGAATAAAATGGCATGCTGCAACTTGATTAAAAATAAAGGCATCTATTTGCTACTAAAGCTAACCTCTTCTAAAATTTTATATCATTATACTGTGTTATCAGTAAATAAACATATAATGTGATAAAATTAATCAGTTAACTTTCTTTATCAGGGCCTAATCTTAGTTGTTTGCTAATAAAACAATTATAAGTTAATTTAAATACTTTTTTATATAAAATTTATAAAAACATTTATCTTTAAACTACTTAAAAAGATTTATATTGCAGTTTTACACATTGGCTAACATAGTTATTGAAATGCCTTAGTGAGCCTCAGTACTAGTTTTTTAGTATTTTAGTAACTTTTTAACTCTATTTTTTATTTATTCTTAGTATCTTTGCTTTTTTTTCAAATATAAAATTTGTTTGGTTTTTTTCTTGTAGCTTTATCTACTTAATAAATTAGATTGTGTGATGTTAAGTTTTTTTATAGCATAATTTTAGGTATTGTAATATATTGATAATATTTAGATAAATTTACAATAATGAAAAATTTTAAATGTAAATAAAAACTAAAATTTTTGTATAAATCAATATGAAAAATTATATATAAATAATAAAAAAAATGATTAAATCTATGTTACGTTTAGAAAATAAGTTAGATTAGCAATATAAAAATAAAATTAAGATTTTACTTACTATGACTTAAATTATATTAGAGTATAATTATAAATAGATTTTTTTAAATTTAATTATAAGCTATAATTAATTAGACAAATGAACATAAGTTATCAAAAATTAATAAGTAGATGGTTGTTCAGCTATATAGATTACATAAATTTATGAGTCTATATAATTTTACATTTTAATATGTCATATCTTTTAGCCATTCATATTTTACTTATTCAAAAACAAAGTTTTAAATCTATTATAATTTTCTTATATTTTATAAAAAAAATAAGTATAAAGAGTATAGTATTAATTTTATAAACAATTAGTAAGTTTATTAAAGCAAGTTTTCTTAATTTATATAAGTATAAAAGCAATTTGTTTAGATTTATACTTGTTATCAACAATGAACATGCTTTAATGTATGATATAAGTTTAGTTAAAAAAAGGTGAAATATAATGCTTGAATAAATTTTTAAGATACCATTATTTCTAAGATTTAAGATAATAAAAAAATTTATAAAAAAAGCTTCTAGAAGTTACTAAAAATTAAAGTCAAAATTAACTATTTAAAAAAATAAAAAAATTTAAGATCAGTATTTATGAAAATGCAATAGGAAAAGTAAAAATGAAAAAAGATATAAATTCAAATAAAAATATTATAAAATTAAATACTATAAACATTTTAAACCTAGATTGCACTAAAAGTTTATATATAAAGTTGTTTAAACTTAAATTAAAAAAATTGATCAACATTACCAAATTTTAAATTTAAATTATTAAAATAAAAAGTGAGTCTAGTTAGTTAGTACATAAAAAAAATCAATGATAAAAGTGATTTATTAAGCATTTTAGTTGCTAATTAACTATAATCAAAAGGAATTTAATATATAAAATCATGACATTTAAATAGCTTTAGTTAAGTTGATTAGAAGTAACTTTAATTTATTAAAAAATGTTTTGTAATTTTATCAGCTCTTAATTTTATTTTATTTTAATATTCATAAATCTAAATTTTATACTTTATTTAAAATATAAATTTAAAATTAATTCTAAAGGCTAAGAGTATAGATCAATCTTATTAGAGTCATCTGCTTATAAAATGGGTAATACATAAAAAACAACATCTATTAGATCAGCATATCTACTTGTTTTAAATTTTAATAAAGAAAACTACAATTTTTAGCTTTATAAGTTCCATTTTTCATTAAATTCTCAAAAAGCCAATATTTTTAATTTAATTAGAAAATTTCTATAGTTTAAGTAAGAAAACTTATATAAGTAACAAAAAATACACTTTTTATAAAAAAAAACTTTTTTTAATTTATGCTTAAATTACAAGATAAAATAAAGTATATTTTTAAAAAATCTTTATAACATTATAGATAAACTTTATAAATTAGTTTTTTAAAGTAAACTTTTTTAATATAAACAAAAAATTTAAGCGTATTTAGTTTGCTTTAGCATACAGCCTTTATAAATTAAGTTTTTTTATAATTTAAAAAGTTATGAAAATTAAATTTTTAAAGATTTGGGCTTATACTTGCACTTATTAAAAACTAACTTTTTTTAAGGCAAAATCATAAAAAAATATTTACTATAATAAAAATTTTAGTGACAGTATTAATGTTACTAAATGGTTATACAAAAACTTTGTTTTGTATGACAAATAAGTGTGCATTTAAGTGAATTAACATAATTTAAATTGTAAAAATAGGTAAAATAATAATAAAAACTCACCTTATTTTTTAAAATTATTTCCTTAGATTATTTTATTACAAGTGACTTTTACACTAGAAAATTTTTCTAAAATTTTAAATATATTTTTTATTGAAAATTTATTATAATAAGATCGTTTTTTACAAAAAGGCACATAGTCTAATATATATATCTTGTATATGCTAATAGTAAGTATTAAAGTGTCTTTATCAAAAAGCTAGTCAAGATTTCTTCTAAGTATATATTCCTGGAATTTTTATAGACAAAACTTCATAGCACACCTACAAAAGAAACTAATGATGTCAATATAGAAAAAATGAGTCATAAATTTTTTTTGTAAATATAGATTATAAAAAAGTTGATGTTTTTATATAAAATCTTTATATAATATTGTGACATAAAATTAGGTTTGACTTTTTTAAAGTCTAATGATACACAATATCTGTAATCTGCATACAGTAAGTTGCTCTGTAACATTTTAAAACTTAAAAAAATAAAAAAAATTAGTTTTAATACAAAAAAATCTATTCTTCAAGTAGTTTATTTTACTGAATTACAAAATTTTTATCTAAATTTTATAAAACACTAAAAAACTTAATTCTTACTCAATAAACTATTTAGAATTAACTACATAAAAATTTATAGTAAGAAAGTATCTTCTCTTAGACAAATTATCTATCTTTCTATCTACTCATTAAAATGTCTTCTTATAAGCTTAAATGCTTTTTTTTATATATATTTAATGCTTTTTTATAAGCTTATACTGAGTTTTAGAAAACTTTTTTAAAAAAACTTTAGTAACTATTGCATAGCATAAGAAAAAATGCAAAGCACTTTTTTACATAAGCTTAATTAGTAAAAACATGTAAATTATATAATAAACAATATTACATTAGAGGCAATCAAACTTATTTTTAGATTACCATAATATATAAAGTTAGATAATAAATATTAACACTTTCAACTATAATAGAATTTTAATTATTTAATTCTCTGTTTATATAAATTATTTTAATACTTAGCATATTATGAAAATTATATTTGCTGATGGTCATGATACTTTTGTTTAGTCATTAATTTAGTCAAAGCTCAAAATTTGACATCTTATTAATATTAAACTTTTGTTTAAATTTAGTTACTGTTTTTTTAAACTATATTTCTTTGTAGATATTGCTAATTTAAAAAAGTAAAAAGTCTATTTAGAAACTTAATAATTAATACAACTTTAATGGTATGATTAGATATAAATCTTCTAAAAAAAAAGTTTTAGTTAAGTAAATGATGCTATATCTGTCAAACAACAGAAATTAAAATAAAAAACATATAAACAAAAAGCAATTAAAATTAGTATAGCCAGACAATATTTTTAGTTGAGTCTTAATTTTTTTATATAAAATTAAATCTAAGTACAATAATGTATAGTCTTTATAAATTAATAAAATATATCATTATCACTATTTATATTGTATTAAGCTAATTATAAATTTTTTAAACTTAAAGACAAGACTTAAAATATTATTAACAGGGTTTTACAAACATAAAAGAGATCACAAAACTATTAAAGAATTTTTTTTTAAGGGTTTTGTTAAAAAAAATTAACTTATTTATAAATATTTATTAGAAAAAATTATTAATTTAATGCTTAATCTAGTAATTAAGTGCAGAATGTATATATAACTACAAAGGTTATAAAAATTTTAGAGTAATTCTGATAAATTTCTTATGAGTATTTCTTATGCAACTAAACAAATTTCAAAAGATTAGTAAAGTATATTTAAGCTAATTGAGAACAATTACAGTACAAAGAGAACCAAAAGTTAAGACAGAGATGATGCATTCTCAAAAAATATCAGATCATTTTTGTAGATAAAAAAAATACTATTTAAATTCAGCATGCTATTATCTTACTTTGTAGCTCAATTTATAGAGAGGGATTTTTCAATAATAAAGATAAAAGGTTATTTTAATAAATTTTTACCAAGACACCTAATTTTTTACAAGTCAACCAAAAAAAAGCTATATTAAAAATAACAAAAGTTGATAACCTAATATATGTCTGTAGAAAGTTTAAATCTATTGTGCGATATATAAAGAAAATTGTGAATTAAAACTTATTGCAAATAATATATAGTGTAAAATCTAAAGAAATTTGGTGCAATATGTTATAAAAATTAAGTTGTAAAAAAATTTTTTTACTATTAAAAGAAAAAGAGGTATTTGTTTATGTATACTATAAATTACAAAAAAAGACATAAACTGTAATAATGAGCTTAAAAAGCGGTTTAATTATTATTTAAGATACCAAAAAGATCTATAAAAGCAATGGAGATCTTAATAATATATGTTAACTTCAATTTAGTTAATTTCTTTAAGCTAGATTGTACAATAAATAAAGTTAAGAGGGTAGTGCATATTTAAGACTTAGGAATAAAAGAAGTGTTAATAAATTAAAAGCAATCCAGTCTAAAAGCTATATCAAAAATAATAAGCATTCAGTTAATAAAAGGTTATTTAGACATTAAGCAGAGATCAGTTTATTTTTATAAAAACATAAAAATTATTATTTTAAATTTTAAATTAAATTTTAAAACCTTAATATATAGCAACATTATTTTTTTTGTTTAAGTTGCAATTATTTTAATTATACTAAAATATATATGTATTAAATACTTTAAAATGATTTTAATTTATAAAATTAGGTATATATGATAAACAAATTGCAGAGAGATTGGTATGATATGTTCTGAGAGCTAAAAATGTTTGTTTTTCCAATATAATTTTTTTGTTTCTTTATAGAGTCCTTCAGCATAAGAGTATAGAGAAATCATAAGAAAGTTATAAATATTTATAGAGCATTTTATTATCATAATATAAGTTTAAGTTATTGATAGTATCAAAGTGATAAAAAAAAGTTAAATATAAGAATTTTGCTATTTGCAAAAAAAAGAGAATAACAAGAAAAATAAAAAATTGCAAAGAAATATGGATCATATATATATTTTAAAAATAATAAAAAGACTAATATAAAAATAATGTGTTATAGATCAAAGGTAAGAAGGTAACTGCATAAGATGATACAAGTTTTAAGATTTATTTCTAGAAGGCTTTTTTACAAAAGTTAAAATTATAGGAATATTTTAAAGTGACAATGGCTATTGTAGGCTGTTAACAATATCTTAAAAAAGATATCTTACGTAACTTAAAGTTGAGGTCAACTAAAAAAAGCTCATGTTCTAACAAAAGCGTTAAGAACTAAACTTAACTATGTGTTATAAGTAAAGATTTTATGGCTAGATTTTGGAGTAACTTATGCTAAAAAATAGGTTAAAATTAGATAAAAAGGTTTTGAATATATAAAGCTTTTTTTACCAATAGCAATTATAAAAATATATTAAAATTTAAAGTGTAAAATCTAAAAGTTTAAATTGATATAGAAGAGTTTGTACAATCAAATGAGATAAGCCAAAATTATAAATAAAACTTTTCTACATATGTAGTAAGTTATTATTTGTATTAAAAACTTAATTTTAAGAATAAATAACCGTGATTAACTTGTAAAAAATATAAAATTATCTAGATTAACCATTGCAAAGCAATCAGTGTTTTAATAATATTACTAAATTAGCTTATGTTATAATCAATTAGATAAATATCTTGCTTGTAGATCACTTTTAATAAAGAATAAAATAATTTTGTTAATTATGAATTAAATTTTTTAAACTTTTTTATCTTCAGATTGAAAAACAAATTTTAAAATTTTTTTGCCTCTAAAAGTAAGACAAAAATTGTTATTTAGTCATTGAAGATCCAGTAAGATTTCTAGAAGATTTTTTTTTTGTTAAGTGCTAATATTATAAATAATTTACTTTTCACCAGCAAATTTCTACTTACCATATTAATTTTTAGTTTAGCTTTAATTGTTTGTTAAAAACATTTGTTAACATTTTATATGTATATATTTTTAGTAAAGTAAGCACAGTTACTGATAATGCTATCAATCTAAAGCATTTAATAATATACAACTTGATATTAAAGCAGGGGCTAGAATACCTTGTGTAGTTGGACTCTCTATTAATATAATAAAGAAATACTAAAATAGAAGATTAAAAAGCTTATAACAATTTATAACTTCTTTAGGATTTTTATTAAATTAAGCGATTATTTACTGCTGTATTTTATTTATTATTAAACTTAATTTTTATATATTAGAGATTTTAATGTGCTGTTATCCCATAATAGTGAAAATTTATTGCTATAAAAAATTTGTTTTTAAAAAGATGTATTAAGTTTAACCAAATTTAGATTAAGTCAATCTATAAGTCAGTATAGTTAAATGCATAATTGCTAAAGTACTAATAAGTGTTATTGCTTATAGTATCTAGATCCAATCTTACTTTTTATTATTATAAACTTTATAAATTTTAAAGTTATACAAAATTTTATAGTTTATATAAAAAATTTAACAATTATAAATTATTATTATTGCTTAAGATATGAACAACCTATAATTACTTAAACATAAATACTATATAAGTTAGTTAAAAACCGTTTTTAGATTAAAATACTCATAATGATAGTTTAGATAATTAGTATTAGATATGAATCTACTAGTTATTGTAACTATATTATTATTTTTAACTTTTTAGGACTAAACCAAAAAAAAGTTTGTATAGCAGCTAAGATAACCTTAAAGCTTCTATAGATAAAAGGTATATAATATTAAATTAAGTTATGCTTTTATTTATTGGAGAAAGAAAGCGCAGTTATAGCATTATAGATTTAAAAAATTAGCATTGCTCTAAAAAGTATGTTTTTTTTTGTATGCCTGAGCTAGTTTGTATATTTAACACTATATGCTTTTAAGCAAAAAAGACAAAACCTCAATGAAAAAAAATGCATAAAGCTAATTAGTTGTTTAATTTATTTTACAAAACAAGTATGAGAAAGGTAAAGAAATGCAAATTTATAATATAAAAGCCAAGCATATATGTAAAAATTAGTTATAAAAAGCTGAAATAGACTATAATTTTTTAACATATTAATTTTTCAATCTTTTAATCAAATTCTTAATATAAAAATTGTATCAAGTTAAATTTAAATAAAACATTCTGTATATGTTTATAGCAAAAAAGTATAATTAGCCTTCACTATATAATAAGAATAAATTTATAGGTATGATGTCTGTAAAAAAGTTTTTCAAGGCTCTAGTATATAGATCTCTGACACTAAAACAACAGTAATTTTATCTGAACTTTAGATTTTTTATATATTATCAAAAAGCCAAAACTTTAATTTTATCAAAAAAATAATAATCTTGTTGTTGATTATAAACTACTTAACAAAAAGTTTAAACTCCTTTTACTTAGATTATAATGTCAGTAATTAATATAGGCTTTATATGTTATAAATCTGATTGCATGCACAAATAACAAAGTTAAAATGTATTAGTTGGTATAAAGCTAGAATTTAAATTTAAATTAAGACAAAACTAATTATCAGTTTATGATATTGTTTTATCATATCAATTATATCCTAAAGTCCAAAGATTTAAAATTTATAATTGAAACAAAAAATACACAATATATGAATTTATTATTTGTATTAGCTTCAAAATTAATATGGGCCATGTAGGTTGCAGTTTTAGCTATATATAAGTTCTATTAAAAAATATAGTTCTTACATAAGAAATATGTTGTAAATGAGTTTTTATATAATGTAAGATTCAATCTGTTATTTTTATATAAATAAAAATAGTTTTAAATAATTTTTAATTTGGCTGAATAAAAATTTAATTAAAGTATATATTTTTTCATTGCCAAATAACCAAATATGTTTAGACTATATGTATATAATAAGATTAGTAGTTAAAGATATTATAATGGTATATAATAGAGAATGATATTTAAAAAGTTTTATACAAAATCTAGCTATCTAATCTTACTTATTAAGTAACTATTTGAATTAGACCATGCTATATCATAATATAGCCTAGAAAAAGTCTTAAAATGTTGAATAACAAAAGGAGAGAGACAAGCGTGATTTATGATATAATGCTATCTTTTTTTATATACAACTTCTTTAACAAGTGCATTTTTTTTTATATGTTAAGTTTAATTTAAGACTAGCATAAATAAATAATATCATATAGGTGTTAGAAAGTACATGGTAATAGTTGTAATTTTGCTTAAATTTAAATGGTAAAAGCTTTAATCTATAGAGTTATTTTAACTTTCTTATAATACAAATTTTATTATAGTATGTTATAGGACACCAATTTTAGTTATATATTTCTAAAGAAAAATTAATCAAATATAGAAAATCTTACTTATGCTATTTATATTATATTTTGTGTGATGTGCTTAGATGTTTTGATATAGAAAAGTTATTTTGTTATGCTTGTAGTATCTAATGTTTATTAAAAATTAGTATTTAAGGAATCTAGTTTACAATTAATTTATAAAAAACTACATTTTAACAAGTAGCTATTTTAGAGTTTAAGTTGTAAAACTAATAGCTTGATTAGATAAAAAATGCTTTGACTAGTATAAATCAAAAAGACTTGTTTGCTCTGCAAAAAAAAAAATTTTATTGAGAGCAACAATATTGTTATAAAATATTATACAGAATAAAATTTAATAGCAGTTTTTTAATTTATATAATTACTAAGAAAAATTTGTTAATAAGAACTCAAATTTTATTCATTAATAATAATCAAATGAGTTATATTTAGCAAAGCATAATTATGCTTAAGTACTTAAGAATAGAATTTATCTATAGAAGTTAGACAAACATAAGTTATTTAGAATATTAAACATAAATAGATATCTATATACAATTATTATTATTCATCATTTAGCATTTAAATTTACTTTTAAAATATATTTTTTTTGTTAACTAAAATATAAGCATTTAAAGCACAGCACTAATAAATATAATAAGATTTTAGTGACTAAGTTTGTTATTAAAAAAAGTTATTAAAAACTATTTTCTTATAATCAGATATGAAACAAAGCTAGAAAAAGCCTTACATACAAATGATGCTACTTGACTTATTATTTAAAAAATATTAAGCTAATTACAAATTAATTGGAAGCCTTATAGTTTATACTAACTTATACACTAAAACTATATCCTTTTTGCTTTTAAACTCAAATTTAATAAAAATAAAGCAATATTACTTTTATATCTATTAAAAAAGTATATTAATAAAATTGTTCACAATAAATTAATCAGATAAAAATTGATTTAAATTTTTGTGCATTTTACTAAATTTAGTTTGTATTTTAATTAAAAGATAGTTAGCATATATACAAAACATGTTAAAAGTGCATATATGATTTCGCTTCTTTCTTATGTCATTACTAATCTTAAAAAGTCCAAGGTTTAAGAGTTAATTATTTAGTATAATTACTATTTATAAGAAAAATAAAATATAGAAGTATTTAAGCGATTTTTATTAAAATAAGCTTTTGCACAATCACCAAAAATTTAAAACTAATATTAGTAATTTTTAACAAAGAGTTACTAAACTAATTTTTTTTTTATTTTGACATTATAAAATTTAGATAAAATATTTACTTATAAGTTAGCATATAGCTATTGTAAAAGTTTTGTACTTGGCCTCAACCAGACACTATATTTTAAAGCTGACTGGCTACTTTTTTGATAACTCAACTACTTAGATTTTTACCTAGCTATCATCCTGAGTAAGTTTTATTTTATACAAACAATTTACCTTTATTACTAATTAAAAATTGTTTTTAAATATTTTAATAAAAAAAAAAAGGTCATAATAATCAATCTTAAAAAGATTTTATTGATACTTGCTAAATTAATAATTTTACTTTATAGCTAACTTTTTCCTAGATTTTAAAAAGCATTATCTAAATTAAGTAAAAATTGATTTAAAAATAATGCATCAGGACTATAGTACTATAATAAATTCTGGCAGAGGTAAAGAAAAAAAATTTAATAATTTTTCCTTAACTAAAACATACCAATTAATTAGCTAGAAAAGTTTGTTTTTTTATAAAAAACTTAAAAAAATAAATCACCAGAATATGTGTATATTAAGGCTAAATTTTTTAGAAAATAGCTATTTGATTTTTAAGCTAAATAGAAGATTAGTTAATCTAATTATATATAAAAATCTCTTAAAAGTAGAATTTGTCTAAATAAAGCCACAGATATATAGTATTAATAACAACTAAATGTCTAATGTTTATATTTTAATTAAAAATTAATCAATAAAAAACAAGTTTTTATATTTTAAAATTTTATATTATAATTTTTTATCTATGTTATAAATATTATAAACATTTTTAGTTATAATAACTTTAAGTGGCTACTAGAATGTTAAGCTATTTAGTCTTAAGCCTATAATGTTTTATACAATTTCTCTAATTTGCTAAAAGCTATACAATCCCCTATTATATGCCTGAGGCTATAATGTAGATTTTATAAATTAATTACACAAGAAATAAAACTCTTAAAATTGACTCTCTTAGTCTTTTTACTTACAGATCTATAAGATGCAAATTATGATAATAAATGATTTACTATTTGCAACCATTGATAGGAATTTTTTTTTATAACTAAAGCAAACTAAGATTAGCTAACTTAAGACTATTTGATTATAAAAATTCTGAATTGTACATCTTATTAGTAAAACAATTGTTTATAGAAGAAAGCAATATAAATAGCAGAATAAAAATAAACTTTATATATAATTTTACCATTTTTTTTTAATAATTTGAAAACTGCAAAAAGGCAAAAAATCTTGAATAGATTATTAAATTTTAAAATGTTTTAAAATAAAAGCTTAAATAATAAAACAATATATAGTAATTAAATGTTTATAATTGAACTAAATTTTTTATTTGATAAGTATACATAAATTTTTAAATCAAAAAAAAAACATGAAGAAAGAATAAAATATTTTAACTAGCTTTATAATCATCTGATCAAAATGTTTTAAAGGCTCTTATCTAATAGACTTTGCTTATAGCAATTAGCATACTATAAAACTTATAAGTAGCTTTGATAGATAATTATTTGAATTTTTAGTAATTAAAAGTGTTAGATGTTTTACTAGAAAAAAAACTTAGAATCACTAAATGATTTTTCTTTATTAATAAATTACCTGAATACTATTAATTTTTATCATCTGATACTTGCCTAAACTTATACTATCTATGAAGAAACTTAATAAATATATACATTAATAAATTAAAAATTTCTCTTTAAATTTTTATAAATTATATTAAATAATTACGAAAACAAAATATACATAGTTAAAAGCAAAAGGAATTTATACATTATAGCAGATAGAATTTTAAGACTTTAAATAGATTAAATAGCACTTGAGATTAAAGTTCATTATCAAAACTAATGATTTTACCGTATATATAATTTATTAATCTATAGATGACTATTAAGGCTTTAAGTAATCTTACTAGCTTATCTTTACTTTTGTTTAGGCAAAGTAAATCAGTGAGGTACTACCTTTACAAATATAAGTGATTAATCTTAAAATCTGCTTTCTTAGTTATATAAACCTTAAAGACTAAAGTTTTATGTTTAATTCACCTTTGATATAATTTGACAATTTCTTTATTGTTTATAAAAGTAATGTTTTTAAGATAGCTGACTAATTTATGTTTTTTGATAAATTTAGGTGATTAATTAACAAAACAATGTACTTTATAAAAAGATGGTTTATAGTTGCTAATTTTCTGATTATATAAAATTAGAAGTTTAAGCCAACTTAATTTAGTCATAATCTATAAAATTATATTACTAGATTTTTTATATGCATAGTTTAAATGTCAATATGTTTTAAGTATTTGTTTACAATAAGTATATTAAAGTTTTTTAAATAGATAAACCTTGTAATTTACTATATCTCAATAAAATTATATTATTATTTATTCAAAGATATAAAGAAAAAATTCTATTTAAATTCCTAATGAAATTTCTTGGTTGCATGTATGTATCATATTTTATAATAAAAAGATTATGATTTAAATTTAACAATTTGTCAAAAAATAAAATGATTACTAATTTTTCTATATTAATTAATGTTTAACTTCACCTTTACTACTATCTTAATCATATGTTAATTAGCTTTGAAGCAACATTAATTTTGATCTTTTTTAAAATAATTGTGTAAATAGTCTACTTTCTACAAATATTTAATCTGGTTTACATATTTTTAACAATAGATAAGAAAGCCAAAAAATTAACTTAGCCATGTCTAGTAGCATAGTACAGCTTGTAAAGGTAAAATAGTAGTGTATCTTACTTTGGTTTACAAGTACTAGCCTAATTAACCTTAAGTCATAAGGAGCATCTTAAGTTGAATAATCTAGTACAAAAACTTTTCGAGAGACAACATAATTTAATTTTAAAAACATTATTATTTATATGCATTTAAAATTAAATTAAGCCCAAAATCTTTCAGCAAACATAAATTAAAAATAAAAACCTATAATATAATTTGTGCTTTCTAAGTATAATCTGATTTTTTATCATTTTTAGTGAAAGATTTTATAATGCACAAATCTAACTTAAATTTATTTACTATACTTATCTCCTTTTAATAAATTTATTTACTATATTAGTTAATTACTAGAGCTAGTAAAACTAAATTAAATTACATTATAAAAAGAAGAATATAAAAAACTTACGCTTTAATAACATATGTTTATGTGAAGTTTTGCATATTTTCACTGAATAAAAAGTCTGCAAAAAATATATATTTTTAAGGAAATGTTAAAAAAAATATATAAATAAAAGCAGAGATTAATATATATAAAAGATAAGTTTAAAGAAAATAGTATAGCTTGTTTTTATCTTTAAAAATAGAAAAAATTGTCTAGTTAGTATTAAAGATTAAGCTTTTGCAAAAAAGTACTAGTAAAAATAAGATTATAGTTTGAAATATCTAAATAATTTTTTATGTTAAAAGAAAGTAGACATTAAGGTTAGAGTAAACTTTTTATTTACTTAAACCTAATTTAAAAAAAGTTTTTTGATTAAAGGTG
>CALNHX010010693.1:0-38038 GCA_940337035.1 Agriotes lineatus | reverse complement strand
TAACCCAAAAACTATTTGTTGGAGGAAGAAGATATTTTACATGCGGATTACACGCCTTCCTGGCATGAAACCGAAAAAATGTTGGTAAAATATATTCAGGGTGAGCACGTACAAATTAAAATTTTGTTTTTTTTGCTGTAACTGCGAAATAGATAAAAGTAATAAACTGAACTTATCTCAAGCTTTACCTTTGATGAAAATGGTACGAAACAAAGTAAATGTTTTAAAAAAGATTGAGGTAGGCAACAAGAACCTTGCTCTATATTATCCAACCGCGAGAACAAATATGAGGCGGCCCTGAATAGCCGTTTGCAACAGACGGGCGGCGTTGATATCACGTTCCCGGCCACTGAAGTGCGAATCCCTCTACCGGTAGTGTTTTGTTTATTTGAAAATTAATGTAATTCACACTACCAATTGTTTCCATTTGTTGTATTAGGAACGTTAAAATATTTTACCCCTACTTTCTTTTGATGATTAAAATTGTTTAGTGTCACAACGAGAGAAGTTCTGAGTAAAGCCCTTTACAGATTTATACTTTTCTCATCTAAAATCCGAAGAGGGTTTTGTAATCGCTAAAAATCATTTTCCTAGGTTTCTCCAGATATTCAAATGCAGGGTGTTTTCTCAATTCTATCTGCCGGTCTGTCTGTCTGCCTGTCGGTCTGCCTATTTGTCTGTTTGCCTGTTGCCGGAACAACTCAAAAACTATTTGTTGGAGTAATACGATATCTTGTATACGGATTATACGCCTTCCTGGAATCAATCTGAGAAAATTTCGGTCAATGATATACAGGGTGGACACCATTAATGCATAAAATGTTGTCTATTTTTGCTTTAACGCAAGAACTTAAATGAAAGTAATATTATGCATCTGGTTCTGTTTTTTACCATTGACCAAGAAGGGCATATCTCGGATACAATATATTTTGTATATTTTTGCTTTAACTGAGGAATCGATAAAAGTAATAATTTGTACATAGCTCAGGCTTTATTTTTGACAAAAATGGGACCCAACAGATACAGGATAAATGTTGTAAGATACAAATTTTAGCAACGAATAGGTGCGTTGTGTTTAATAGAGCTGCATCGCAGAGAGACGATTGAGCCCGCGTGGCAATATGTTTTGAACGTTGAAATGGTATTCGCAGGCGTTAAAGTTCGAATCCCGCCGGCAATGTTTCTTTATTAGAAAAGTGTTTTGTTTTATTGTTTCGCTATAATTACGAACGCTAAGATATTTTTACTCATACTTTCCTTTGATTTTTAAAATTGTTTAGTATCACAACGTCCACTTGCAAGGAAAGTTGCATGCAAACTCCTTTGCAGTCTTTTTATTACTTCTATCATCTCAAAGCCGAAGGAAGTATTATAATCTCGAAAAAAAACCTTCCGAAATTTCTTTAGGTCTTCACGTTTCAGACTGACCAAAAACAGGTTTCCTCAATCCCGTCTATCTGTCTGTCTGCGGACATTTCCGGCATTGACAAAATTATCGTCCAATTTCAATAATTCCGACATTTGTTAAAGTTATCGAAATTATCTTAGAGTCGAGACTAACTCAACATTTTGTTAGCAATCCCCTTCTGAACTCGTTATAACTTGGCTTTCGTAGCAGTAGGAGTACAACCTAGGCTGCTTTAAATGTGTTTGATAACGTAGTTTGGGGTTTTGAAGAGGCTATCACACTGTCTGACTTCTTCAAGGCGATCGAGTGCATACAATATATATAGTATGTGGTTTTTGGGGTGCCGGAGGGCTCCGTATTAGGTCCCATTCTTTTATCATTTATATCAATGGTTTATTTTTATTTTTTATTTTGTTTCTCAGCCAACAGCCGTTAGGCCAATTATAGGCGTCGCTGTACATTTTATGGGGACCTCCAACCCCACTAACGACTGTCATGTTGTTATTATGACATCCGGGACGAACTATTTCCGTGACAGCCGTATAACGAGGCGCCTAGAGAAGCAGCCATGGAACTCCCATTTAAGTTCTGATCAGAGAGAGCGCTGCTTAACTCTGCTGATCGAACGTGGACGCTTGTTCAAGCTACACCACCCGGGACCTTGGTACCACCACATGGCTCCCAGGAACTGTTTATTTTTTGATAATGATACTAATCTGTTGTTGCCCGCAGAGAACTTAGATATTCTGCATCAGTTTCCCATTAAGAGTGAGAATTACGCTAGAAAATGGTTTTGTACAAATCAACTCAAGCTCAATCAAAGCAAAACTTATCTTCTTCCCCACAAATCCTATCAAATGAGATTCGGTTAGATTGAAAAAGATAGTGTTATGAGCCTTTAAGCTTACAATGTTGAACATCTTAGTGTTAACTTTATCTTGTGTAGCTGAAAAGAGTTGGTTACGCCAACCGCTAAACGTATCGTATTTTTCGTTGTTTTACTATAACATTTCTTGTTTCTTAATTTTGTTAACAGAAACACGCTGTTAGAATTGTAGCGAATGCAGGTAGTAGAGATTATTGTCGCTCACTGTTAATCTGGGTATAATGTCTATTTATATATGTCACACTGTCTCAAATTTGAAAGAACATAGATATCTTCTCCACTAATCGTGACTATCACAATTATTCCACGAGACCTATAAATGATTTAAACAATCGGCGGTTTTAAACTAACCAAATCGGTAAACAATTCTCTCAATTCAATACTGTATAGTCACATTTCACAATGTTTCAAATACACAAGGATGTCATGAAATAGTTTTAAGATTTATATGAAGAGGTATCTACTACAGTATTGTTTTTATATAACTAAAGAGTATCTACTCATAGAAATAATAAAACTAGAAGACATAAGCCATAAGGAATATAGTCTCGAAATAATAATAATAAATTGAAAAAAAAGATTGTTGGCCGTCAGGCAGATAATGGTATAGATCTGAGGGTCATAGGGGATTTTAGAGTTGTCCGCAATTTCTTATTCTTGGGATCTCTGATAGCTAATAGAGGCAGCTGCAAACCAGAAATCAGTAAAGGAGTTCAGATGGACCAGAACGTTATGACTAACCTAGAAAAAGCTATAAAACGACAAATTATTACTAACACAAAGAAACAGTAGTAAACACGTTGGTTTTACCAATTATGACTCTGAAACTTGGACCATTAAAGCAGCTGAGAGAAGACGGATAAATACCTTAAAAATGTGGTTGTGGAAGCGTCTCCTGCGAATTCCATAGACAACATACAGAACCAATGTGCCTGTATTGAACGAAATCAAGAGCCCCAATCGCGTTTCTAGTAGAATATATGCGAAGATAATGGCAAGAAACAGCACTTATCTAGAACGGCTGATTATTCAAGAAATAGTCAAGGGTACCCGTTCAAGAGGAAGGGTATCAAAACGAAAGACCAAATAAAAATTATAACCAGTAAATCTCTATGCCAGGCCAACAAATCGTCTAATGAAATGGTGCGATATTACTCAACGCGTTCGCTACAGAGCTCCTACATAACGATGATTCATAGTCTCTCAGAGAGAGAGAGGGAGAGCGAGAGAGAAAGAAAGAGCATCAAGATACATTATTTATGTAATGTCATCTTTCATAATGTTCATGCTACGAAAGGCGTGTAGTTCAAATGAGTTCTCTAAAAAGTTAAACTTATTAGACTTGCAACAATTCTATAGAAGCAGGATAGCGAGCTGTAAGTACCCTAAACAGTCCGTAACCAATAGAGTTCAACGGGCCAGCTGAGATATCCAGGAGAAGGGGTGGGTTGACGCTAAAATGTTCAAAACCAAAATACGGGCGCCACAAATGTGATTATTTAAGATACATTACTTATGTAAGGTCATCTTTCTTAATGTTCAGTGCGTCTATTCTTTCGACTTGCTACAAATATGTGTATGTACAGGCAAAATAAACGCTTTTATGATTGTTAACCTTAGCAGAAGGTAACATAAAAAAGATGAGCAGTTTATATATGTAGGTATAGGTCTAGATGAACAAGGGGGATCTCAACCAGACGTTATTATGGTATATGAAGCATGTAATGTATTGAACATGCTACGAAAGGCGAGGAGTTCAAATGAGTTCTCAAAAAATTAAACTTACACTTGCAACACTTCGATATAAGCAGGAGCACAAACAGTCCGTGACCAATAGCGTTCAACGGGTCAGCTGAACTATTCAGAAAGAGTGGGTTAACAGTAAAATGATCAAAACCAAATACGAGTGCCACCAACTTGCTTGTTCAACAACTGGCGAAGCTAAGTTGGAAGATTCTCAGACTATCTGATAATCGCAACTTACATTGAAGGAAAGGATATCTTTGATAAGCTATAACATATTATGGGACGAAAGACATAAATACGAAGCAATTAACGTGTTATTTATTTCCAATGAATGAAGACAAATAATAGTAGGGGGTATTTCCTCGTACCGAAATAAAATATTGAATCCATGATATCTACAGAGCAGGTACGTAAATATATGAGGCAAACACAATACCAAACCCGCGACGTGTACACCAAGAATTTACAGCATAACTTATATATTTTAATATTAAAAGTAAACTTAACGCAAACATAAAGAAAGGGAAAGATACGAAGAAAATACACATATAAATCACTGATAAACTAGTAAATGCTAAATCCGGCATAAACAGTAAAATTCAATTAAAAACATTTTGAACTGCCGCAAAGTACTTATTTGAATTAAAGCAAGGTTGTGGCTTATCTGTTGAATACAGCATCCTACAAAAACGAAATCCAAAAATGCGACAAAATCCCAACTAGAAATTCCGATCTAGAATGCTATCCTCAAATTCCATAAATCCATAAAACCAAAATTCGCGAATCCATAAATACATAGAAAATTCATAAATACCAACAAAAGCTCTCTAAAAATATGTTGGAATTTGCCTATTCCAAAAACTAGCTTCATGTGTAAATGGGCTTAGCGGTCTGCCTGCAGTCCAAAGTAGCTTAATAAGAAAGTAGTGACTTATCGAAAAACATAAAAAATGTGATGAAAATGCACAAGGACAAATTGCCAGCATCTGGTTCTCTCCAGTAAATATATCAAATGATGTTTTTCCCAAATCCCATTTAACTAATCAACAATACAGGATTGAGAAAATAAGGAAAATACTTCAATCACTCAATAATAAATCTCTCATACAAGGAGAAACGCGTGGGCCCCATAAATTTCAATGCTTTTTTACAAGTTGGGTCGAAAGTCCAAAGAAAAATAAAAACAATAAACTGTGTGGCCACTGTAGAGGTTCCTAAGGGACTTCTCTAGAATTCGCGGTTGCAATAGGGTAAGTTCATAAAAAGACGTAGACGTGTAGACGATACGCCAAAATCCAATAGAAGACGCCTAAAAAGCTAAAGCAGTATGAGATATCACGAGCAGATACGAACAGATCAGCCAAATAATGTAATGACCTTGCAAATAATTTTACGCCGTGTAACAAGAAACACAGTCTGCTGGAGGTATCCACTCTTAACAAATAAACCAAACATTAGCATATACATAACCTTCAAACATCAAAGCAGACACTTGATTTAAAATAAGTAAATATTGAAGTGCCATAGCAAATTAATCAAAATAACGCATTCAGAGAACCCTAACAAAACCAGGAAACATCACATTACATTACACGTGAAGGGAAAATGTGAGAATGCAATACCTACCATACAGATAACTGCAACTACGTTCAACGTTAACCTACATCTTTTAAATTTACATAGTAATAAAGTTTCTTCTAGGAAAAACTACATAAACGCATCTTTGAGAAAAATGATCAAAATACACTAGCCAAGTCGAATTTAAAATACTAAACTATGAGAATGTACTAAACAAGAACCGGTGGACAAGGAAACCCGGGCAAGCCCTAGAACCTATAATAAAAGGTCAGAAAATAGAGAATGGTCAACAAGGAATGTAAAACGCCCAAAATAGAGGAAAATGAAAGTGGTTTGTCAAATTACTGTGTAATGACGAAGAAGACTCGCTTTGTTAAATTAAACCGTACTGTAGCGGAATGAAAAAAGTACAAGGCTGACAACCTTCCACTATTTATCTTACAACTGTCAGAGAAGCGTTTCTGGAGGAATGTATAGGATCGAAGAAACAATACTTAGTTATATAATACAATATAGTAAAACTTGTAATATAACGCCTCTCTGCGGTGTTATATCACTTATTTATATGATAAATTAAAATAATAACTTACCTCACAAACGTCAATATGTGACATACAAATATTGTCATGGTATATTCTTCTATTTATTTTAAATTTTGCTCCGGCTAGTCAGTAAAGCTAAAGAAATACTCCTTACCCTCAGCTGAATGGTGCTTCTTAATAACAAGTATTACTGATTGTTCAACTATTTGATTAATATAAAGTAATTTTATAGTTACTTTCAGGTCTTTTACTGATATTCTAAATATCTTAATGACATTCAGATATGTTTATTGAATTGTCAATGACGTAAGGATAGTCAAGTTTGTTTAAGATAACTTTTAATCAATATTAAAACCCAAAATCCCTAATTTACATCCCCAATCTTAAATTAAATCAAAAGGTTAGAATTTCTAAATATAATGACCTAAAATCGCCGAGTACTCAGAACACTATTAGAATTTAGATAATTAATAGTAATTCTTAGTTCTAAATACAAGTTCACTAATATTAAACACACAATTTAAATATCCTTGAAGTATTCCAAAAGTTGTTAGCAAAAGTTAAGAAACAACACTGACCTTAACGTCGCTTTAGCGTAACCTGATCAGCAACCTATAGAATTCCTCTGCAAATGAAGCAGGACAGCTAACAGTAACTGGCTGGTTGAAATCTCCAATCCCCTCAAAAAGCTCTTTGGATGTGTTGCTATCTCCCAGATAGCACTTCTCAATTGAATGCACAAGACACACGTAAACACTGGCTCTACGTTAATTATATTGTAAGTTATTTACTTGGTAATATAACTTCAATATGATATTGCAAACACTTCAATTATGTCGACTTGATAGACGGTTTGATTTGCTGAATTTATTTTATATCATTACCAGATACTTCCTGTGTAATGATCTTTTAATTAAATTCAATTAAAAATACCAATTGGTTGGAATTGAACCACCATCGGTTTTAATATGACCGTCTCGAGTCTAGTTTCAAATTGAACTTTTTTATCATTCTGTTTATTTACTTCTCTTTGGTTACCCGTAACCATTCACAACACTCGACTGTACATAAACTTTTTAAATTAACTATCTGGATATAATTTATATGAATAAATGTGACATGCAGACTGCGTGTAACATTACAAACTATGCCATATGAATTAACAGACTGGAATTTTAATTTTAAAATTTAATTAACATTTAATCGACTTTTCGCCTCGTTCTGAACAATGAATTATTAAACCTGTGGATTACAATGTAATAGTTCGAAACTATTTCTAATACTGGAGTGACATACACTACAAAAAAAAATCATTGTTAACAAACTATGTAGAAAGCTACTCCAATGTCAAGTTAACATAAACTAATAATTACACACAGTTGTAGTCATTTGTTCAATACTGAACAGTAATATGGTGCCCTACTACTTCGTCTTAAACAAGTAAATTGGGCTATTAGTAGCTTTTTTATATCATAACGCATATTGGCTTTAACACCGTGAGTTATAATAAATAACTCACCCGTAACTTCCAAGTACTTAACTCACTTCCGTGGCTTATAAATAAATACCTTTGCTCACTTTCAATTACTTTGTCACTTTGACTTTTAACAACTCTTACTACAAAATGCATGTTTTTTTGGTATTTACTGAGTTTTTGTATAAAATTTTGTATGACACGCGTGTGTTATATATTGTGTTACTTTATATTATTATTTATATGACTACCTCAATTGGGCTTTGTAAAGTGCACGGCTAATACATTTTATTCTGATTTTATAATTATAAAATAGCTCTATCTCAGGGTTATGTCGCTACATCCAAAATTAAATTGCTGCTTTACTAATTTGAATTATTCAAAGTTATAATTACACACTTATTTGTCCGCACTCGATATACTCGCTGGTGTAAAAAATCGTAAACAAACTCAGTGTTCTATTAAAATTGTTTATGTCCACGCAGTAAACACTGTTGCTATGGGACTAAAATTGAAAGTAAGTATACCACGTCACGAAACAAAACACTTCCAGAGACGCGACTACCGGAGGTTAAATGCAAAACCCATGCCAACTGAACAAAATCACAAAAAGATACGTTTTAGCTGGATTCTAAGTTAATTTCGGTGCCATCTGCAGCCTCGCTGAAGGTCCCACGATGCTCTGGATACAATATCGTTACCAGCTTGCTGCTAGCAAGGCAGGAATGTGGACTGGAACAGCTATGTCGGCTGCAACTTGGATCGCTTTTGGATGGCCTTAGCTGAAACCGGGGGGGGGGGGGCACTACAGGGCTCTGGTGCACCACACGTACACTGCTCGCTTATGCACCATGCACACGCACTACGAAAATTGGCTGGACCTACGTAAAATCACTTCGAAATACTTTGGCTTGCATCTGACTAATTAATGCATCGTTCTACCTGTTGCAAACTCAAGACAGAGGCAAATTTCTACAGATCACCCTGGGCTCACTCTCTCAATAAAAATACAAATGTTTGCTAAATTTGAGTATTTATTCGCACACGAAATATTATTTATTAGGAAGCTTAGCAAAACACAACTTCTTCTCTTAGAGAAGACACCGTCATTTGTCTTAATTGCAGTTTTGTTTTTAGTTGCATGAAATGCCAAGCCTGCTTTGATTTTAGTTTGTTTGTACACAAAAATAATGCAACACTAAAAACATCATACTATCAATTATATCCAAGGCCTGCTGTTTTATAAAAAATCTGAACTTTAAATTATTACATATTCAATAAATTTTTACGATAAATATCTGTTTTTGTTGGTTATGTTATAAATTACTAATACTTATTATATTAAATATAAGGCTACTAAATGTGATCGATCATAGCAATATATATAATTCACCCGAAAAAAGATCTACAATTTTCTCTTATTTATAATATAACAAATTTGTACCATAAATAACTATTCTGTTACTAGGCAGAGTATATCCGTTTTCTTTTAGTCACTCCCACGTTGCTAAAGTTTATGAATTTCCATTGCAAGTGTTGAAGTTTGTTTGGTATTCAATTTATATTCGTGTACATCAATTTGCCCTTTCTGCTACTTCAAAAGCATTTGTTCAAGTTTGGTAGTTGAAAGATGGATTATAGCAAGAAAAGCGGTTGACGTGCATTTAATACATTTCATAATTTAATTTACTTCCCACCGCACCTTTTGAAAATTATTACAATAATGAAAATGTCAGAACGAATTGGAAATTGTAAACACGTATACTGGTAGAAATCTGCGACAATACGGTGGAATTGAATACAAAGATAAAATCGCGCCTTAACTCACTTTGAGAAATTTCTCAGCGTTTTAGTGTAATCACCTGAAACGGGAACACTCGAGAGCGTGTTTAAATGTCGGCTAACGATAATCTGGTGCTTGTGTTTCAGCGAGATGCCTTTTCACGCGATAAAGACAGGCGAAGATCGGGTCTGTAGTGTAATTTTTAGAATTCCATTGATTTAGTATCATTAATACTGAAACCTTCGTGTGTGATGAATCACAGTGATTTATTGCACATCATCGGCGACGATCAATGTGTTATAGCTTGTTAAAAATTTTAGGTTTTCAGCAACAGCAAAAAATAACTTCACCTTTTAATTTGAAAACTCAAACATTGCGGGTCAATTTCATAGTCATAAGTGGTCGATTTAGGTTTATGTGTTTGTGATTAAAACTTTGAATTTTAAAAGCACGCAAACCTGTCGTGTGATAACCAAGGACTTGGTTTTATTGCTCTCTTAAAACTTCCACCTCCAATTCTCACGATATGCGGAAGTACAAAAATTCTTGCTTATTAGCAGTTTTTTGTAGAATAAATGAGCTGCTGTGCTATTTCCACTTTGAAGGATATGACAGGTTGTGCTGGAAGCTCTTTATCATCCTAAACATCCCTTGAAGGAAATTTATTAAAATTGCTTTTAATGAAAAAACTCCAGTTCCTTTGCTTCAACTCGTTGCCAGGGCAACTGAAAAACCAAGCTTGTGCGCATCTGAGTCATTAAAATGTTCGCGTAGACCACACGATTTTCAGATTTGAGTATAAGAAAATTAATAAATATAAACCTTTGCTGTTGGATGTTCTACTTATTACGCTGTGCGTTATTATGCTATTAATATTTATTAAAGAGCAGTAAGCATTTGCGGCTGAAATTAGGGTACATATTTGCTTTGTAATTGAATACACAATCTGAAACAAGGAAACGTGTCGTAGTAGGTTGTATTTCCACAAAGCTATCATGCCGGTGCGGCAGCCTAAATAACAATTGTTGAGAGCAAGACGCTTTACATAGGGCAAAATTAGAGTTAACTTCGTTGATTGACGTTTGTATATTGTTCCTGCCTACGGTAAAATGGGGTTGGTTGGTTAATTCACGCAGAGCGCAGATGCTGGTTAATAAATTATCTTACTCCCACTCAGTGCTACATCAGTATCATATAATCGCAGCACTTTATAACAGCATATTTGTCGTCACTTCTAATCTGTTTAATAAAATAATCAGCTCTAATTTGATGTGCTTTTGTTTTGTGTGTTTGAGCAGAAATATATGGTTTCTATTCCAAATTGTAGATGATGAATTTACATATTCAATTATAGTATGAAAAGCTATCAGATCATTACTTGGTTTCTGAAATAAGTATAACAATCCTAAAAATGAATGATCTAAATGTTAAGCATGGCTGAAATGCATGCTGTTTGTTTTATTTTGGTCTCAAAAGTAGTATAAATCGTTTATCTCTTGTTTCATTGTTTTTACTCAAAATATAGCTAACAGCAAGGTAAAATACAAGCTTTTTAGTATGATCGACTATTTTCACAACGCTAGGTTTGTCAAGTGACCTAACATTTTTCCTTATTTTATCCTATTGCTACAGTTTTTTGAGTTTTTTTTTTCAATATTTATTCGCTGCTGTGTATTGAGATCAATGTGAGCACTTTAATAATGATTTTGTATTGAAAATAGATCATAGATTTTTATATTTACATATAACCGCCAAAATAGCTACATATTAGATTTACAAAGAGCTCTAGCTGCTCAATAACATTATCATACACAAAATGCCATGGTAACTCTTAAGACTGGCTGTTAAAGTTATTTTAATAAATTTTAAAAACTCGTTCTTTGGGAACCTTGTCACATTCAAATGGTTTTTAGGCATTTTTGAGTGGTCTAGCTAATTACATTTGTACTTAAAGAAAGCGAAATTAAGGTGGACTGTAAACATTTTTACAGCTCATGTGGCTAATTAAGGTTTCAATGGGAAATTAATAGAAAATCAGAGAAAATGTTAAGTGAGGTTATGTGACTTCATGGAATCGATCATAAAGAGTATAGTAATACTACTAATTCTATGCAATTGAGCAAATTTAGTAGTAAGATTTTCATTTTAGTTGGTTAATATGCCATGCAGTTCTTTAGTTACCTACGATTTAAGTTTTCTCAGCCAAATGATATCGGAATAAGCTGAGATTTCACTGAATGTAGTTCTGGATTGATATTTGATGCTGCATAGCGTAGCTCTTAGTTTAAATGTTATTTTGTAAGTCATAAGCGTTTAAGCATGGGAAGCAGTACTTGAAATAGGCATATCTTTAAAATTAACATTACAAGTGTGTTTGAAGATAAAATATAGGGTGCATATACCGGGTGACCACAAAAGTTGTAACCCCCCGAGTTTTTCCCATCGTTTTCAAAATAAAAATTTCAAACTTTTAGGGTAAAATGCACTAATAGGGGGACATTTTTTAGCCTAAATAAAAATTTTAAATCATTTTTGGTTCAACCGGAAGTGGTAGCAACTTTTTTACTTTAAATAGAAACCTACCATTTTGATTCAATATTTGAAGTGTGCAAAAAATTACCTTTTCAATGACATATCACACATTATCATTTATTTCAAAAATGGCCTCCTGAGTCACTTTCTAACAAATATCAAAGATAGTCGTAAATTCGTTAAAACAACATAACTGTTAGATAGTGGGCCATGGAAACGTTGAAATGGTTGGGGTCAGGTTGTATAATAATGTTTAATTAATTTGTTAGAGAAACACGGATGAACTAACAAGTATTTTACGGACGACCATATTTTCCAATAAATAAACCAAAATTACTCGTTTCTTTCAAATAGCAACATATCCTATATTTATTACCGTCAGGTAGCTTATTAAATCACCTTTTCAATTATGCGTATCAAGTTTTGCATTTTTTTAAAGTAGTAGATACCTTTAAAAAAAGTTAGTATACACTCATAAACAAATTTTACCATTAATGCCGTTATAGATGCCAAAATATCTAGTTTGCCATGAAAAAACAAAAGCTTAACTCCTATCACTACAGCACGTAACTATTTTCTATGGAGAATGCGTTTTTGTATAGCCTCCGGCGGAAATGCTGGAGTAAAAAATACCAATCAATAATTGAGAAATTAATTAGAGTATTAATTTTGTTACTTTAGTAGAAAGATAATAAAGTATGGGTAATTTTACGACGACCAAATAAATCGTTTTTTAAAATTCTCCTTTAGGAAACAATTCAGTATTCTATTTAGTAGAAAAATCAGAAATTACATATTATTCTAATTAAATGAACTACAACAAAACTCAATAAGGTATAAAATCCAATAATATTTAGGTAGTGAAAAAAAACTTAAATACAAAAACAAAATATTAATAACTAAGGTAACAGGTGTTCAAAATGTCTGCCTTCAGCTTCCATGCATTTATTGACATTTCTACGTGTTTTTCTGATCACGTTCTCTAAAATCCTAGGTATAACTGATAAGAACTCATTTCGAATTTTGTTCTGGTGCTCTTCTAACCTATTAGAAGGAGTTTTATAAACTTTATCTTTTATGTAACCCCAAAGAAAGTAGTCCATTGGGGTTAAATCGGGAGATCTAACCGGCCACCTTATTTTGCCGTAAGTTGATATAACCCGGTTGTCGAATCTTGCATTGACATAATCTTGTACTATTCAAATATTGTGGGGTGGAACTCCATCTTGGTGAAAATATAAATTCCTAGATAGTTTTAGAGGAAGTTGCTCTATTTCGTTTTCTATATCGTTCCTTAACATGTTTAAATAACTCTCACCATTTAATGATCCTACAAAAAAAAGGGACCGAGTACTCTTGTCTCTACAATACCAGCCCACACGTTTATGCCAAACCTATGGTGATGGTCTCCAACCCTCATTTCATGACAGTTTGCACTAAACCAACAATGGGTATTATGTATGTTGAAAATTCCATTATTACTAAAATGTGATTCATCTGTAAACAAAATTTTGTCATGCAAATTGATATTTTCCCTAAACCAATTGCAATAAACAAGTCTTCTTTCTGCGTCATTCTCGTACAGATGTTGATGTAACTGGAACTTATAACATGTATAGTTGTGTTGTTTTTAAGATCTTCCTGATAGATTCCCTACCGATATCAAGTTTTAAGCCAGTTCTCTTACAGAAACAGTTGGATGAGCATCTACATAGGCTAGCACGTTAATTTCTATCTCTTTGTTTATAATAAAATGCTCTTTCTCAGCCGGAGGAGGTCGTGAGTTGTACAAAAAACACTAAACTTCACCTGTAAAATATCATTTGGGCGCCAAGCAGCCAATAGCCCAGTACTTTGCTAATCAAACAAAAGGGCACATAACGTAATTCGCTACCAAACACTTTCTGTAAATGAGATAACGGCAAGGGTACAAATAAAATTCGCTAGCATAGGTAACGATTCAGTATAATGAATAATAACCAGGCTACTCAATAATACATACACAAAATGTCACACGGCAAACCAGTTCTAAATCTCAATAGGGAGATAATATCACAGCAGCTAAGCGTTGTATTAAAAACTCACCAGAATTTGTTGACATAATTTAAATAATTAAAGCTTAAGTGAAATATTGACCTCATTTAATTAAATAATTAGTGTGAATAAAATATATTTATATAATTTAATTAATTGATGTACGAACGTTTAATATAGATAAAGAACTTACAAACTGACTGTCAAGTTGGCAAAATGTACTTCCAGAAAGGTTGTCGGTAGCACGAATGACTACGACAAAATTATTACAGATTAAATTTTGAGGGACGAGTTGAATTCAAATTTTCCCACTAATGCAAGAGCTTTTAAACGCTGACCATGGTTAACAATATCGCTCTCATAGACCCAAGATCTTGTTTCTGATTATAAGGCGCTTCAAAAACCGGAATGTAACTCGTAGTTAATTTTTAATCTCATCAGATTCCAACGTGTCGCATGAGTATTACGCAAAATTCTTGTAAATGCGGCTAACGAAAAGTTGGATTTAACAGAGCTCTACTTCACTAGCTTAACGTGAAAGCCGAGCTCAAATTAGTTTCGCCATGCAGTTGCCGTAAAATCCCAATATTACAGGTAAAATTCGCGTAGGTGGTGCGTGAGGCACATCCACCCGAATAGCATTGATTCTAAAAACTAGCGGAAATGAACTAACGCAAAAGTTTCGTTACAACAAAACAGTGGTGAAATGAATTGCATAAATTGCTTTAAATAGGTGAGTAATTTCGCTTAAATTTCTTAATAAACACAATCTAACGTTTGCCGCATACGATACAACATAAGCATCGCCACGAAAACATTTAAAAAACGGGTCCCAATCTGCCGCTCATTAAGTTTTCCCAGGGGAGACAGAATTAGAGTGGCTAAAAACAGACCTTTACCAACTGTCGCTCCCTTTTGCAAATATGGATACTCCACACATACAATACTCAAGGCAGTAGGTGGGGGCCAAACTTTATCCGCACGGAAACAAGAATTATCCGCACAGTAACAAAAATTATCCCCACAGATACAAAAAGAAGCTTTTGATATTATGCTTTGTTTGCCAGAATGGCAGCATGTTCACTGCTCAGATAAATCCAAGTAAAGTTTGAGCTTAGAAAATTATCACAAATAACTCTCACAAAGACTCCATCGAGATTTCCGGAAGGCTCACCATAGTCACCATACGCCAAAATTAATTTCACAAACTGCATTCTTGTGACAAAACCCAAATAAGGAACGTTTCAAAACGTAGTCTCACAGAACAACCTTTCTGAAACAGGACATCATAGCAAATGGCCGAAAAGGCAGATAAGAAATCAAAATCTGGAGCCTTCAAGAAAACTAGGCTTATGCAATCCAAAAAGCTCTATTAAGTGGAGTGAACTCTACCCCAAACGTATACTATTTATAAATTGTAGCTTGAAAATGGTCTGTAAGCTTAGTTGTATCGTAGGTAAAAAATAGACTTGTGAAAGATAAGGCAAATTGTAACAAATTGCTTAATTTTGCGCTGGAAATTTTAAAAAGCAATCCTAAATCTCAAAAGCATAGGCCGTTATATATATCACTAAAACTATTTGGAGCATAAGCTGCACACATTTTCGGGACGCCAGCACTGTCATATATGATACTTTGTATCCAGTTTGTTCCACTTGCATTATATGTAACACTATTTAGGTTAATTTTCAAAGTGACACAACTGTCCAGTGTTTTCATTACCAACCTCAAGATGTCCCTAAATAATACACGCAAGACGTACTACCAATATTAATTGGGCCTGAAAATGGCGGATTATAAGATGACCTTTTTGCAGACTACTGAGATTCACGGATCTTGAGTTAACTCGCTTCCTAGAAATAATACAAACTAGATTTTTTCGCAACCGTCTTATAAGTTATGACCTTCAATACCAAAATTTGTCATTCAAATTGACGTTTATCTTCTCTATATAGTCCATTTGTCCAATATTGGACTAAGCCCCCTCTAATTATCTCCATGTTTCTATGTATCTTGCTCGTAATGTCCAGTTAAATCCTGGTATTCTCTTAAGAACTTAAGATCGTGTCCTCATTTCATGTGTGGTCTTCCCCGCTTTCTTGTTCTTGTCCATGGTCTCCATTTGTGAATAAAATTATTCCATCTTCCATCTGTATATCTCTCGTTATCGCCCATTTCCATTTCTGACGGGTTATTCTATATGTGATATCTTGCACTTTGGCGATGTTTCTTATGTGTTCGTTTGTTTTCGTTGTCGTAATGTTACTCCTATCATAGCTCTCTCCATGGCCCGTTGTGTTTTTGCTAGTTTGTCAATATTCCTTTTTGTAAAAACCCACGTTTGTATATCGTACGTTAATACTGGGAGTATACAAGCATCAAATACTTTTGTCTTCAAGTACCGTGAGATATTTTTGTTTCTCAGGATACCACTTAATCTTCTCAATGTTGTCCATGCTAAACGTTTTCTTCTATTCACTTCCGCCGTTTGATTATTTTTGTCAACTCTGGTTAGTTACCCATTCTAGTTTTTGGTTATTAATTACTATATCTTGCACATTTTATGTGTTCGTCATTATTGTTGTTTCTTTTAAATTTATTCTTAGGCCCACTTTTTGTGACTCTTTATTTAAAGTTTGTATCTGATATGATGGTTATATCGTCTGCATATCTCAAGTGGTTTAACCTTTCACCGTTTATATTTATTCCCTTCTGATACCAGTTCAGGTTTTTGAATAAATGTTGGAGAGTGTTTGTGAACATTTTGGTAGATAGGGTGTCTCCTTGTCTGACTGTTTTGTTTATTGGTACTGGTTTAGTGTTTGCATGCATTCAGAATATACTTGTTGCCTGCTCGTAGCAGCTTTCAATAAGTTTGACATAGCGTGTTTCAACTCGCCAATTATGGAGTGCTCTTTTTATTGCCCAGAATTCAGCGCTGTCAAAAGCCTTTTCGTAGTCAATAAATAGTGTGTAGATGGTCGCACGTTCAGAAATCTGCTCTAAATCCTCCTTGTTCCTTTGGTGGATAATCATCCATTTTTCGTGCTATTGTTTTTGTTATAATTATAATTTTGTAAGTAGATTATATATCTGGAATAGTAAGGTAATTGGTCTATAGTTGTTTAATTGGGTTTTATCGCTTTTTCTATTGAGCAGGATTGTCAGTGCTTCACGCCAGTCGACTGGGATCTCACCTTTGTGTAAACATTGGTTCAGAAGCTGAGCTATTTCTTTTATTAATTGTTTTCCTCCATATTTCACCATCTCTACAAGGATTACGTCTTTATCTGGTGATTCATTTAGTTTCATTTCGTTTATGTCTAGCATTTCTTCAGTTTATCTTACTGACACAAGAAGTGTATGTTGCTATGCAACACTTTTAGTTTCTAGGATTAAAAGTACATTTACTTCCTATGAACTAAAAGTCAGTTCTTACTGGTCAACCATGGTTACAGTTCTCATAATGATTTTTACATGAGAAACGTCAAAAGCAGAAAGCATCTAACATTTTTAATGTTTTTACATTTCTGGGTTTCGGATTAAAAGTGGCTCTGTTTGAATTGCATTTTTTGCGACCCTAGACTACGCTACACCTCGCCTCGATAATGCAAGTGCCGCTTTTAATCCTAACAAAACGATATACTATATTTTACGAAAAAGTCGTCGAAATGAATTTCTTTAAATGATCCACTTGAAACGAACGGCGGTGTATAAATGTTGCGAGATTAATTCCGGAAATAAAGTTACAACGACACATTCCTTCTATCGATTACACCTGTCACATGTGGCCGAAATGGAATACATTGGAAAGAAGCGGAATTTCGTTTTGGCCTGTTCAAGTCAAGTTTAGGTTAATATAACTAAAGCTCAAAGATTTTCGAAGTGGCAAAATATTCCTGTCGACAAATACGTTTTAGTTGCGATGCTTCGTTGGTTCAATTTGGAACTACTTTATAGATATTTCTTGGAAATTTGACCTAAAGAAAAAATGAAACCTTGCGGATGATATAATAATAATCCATAAACATCTTCAAAGGAAAATTACTTCAGAATAGTAGAGTAACAAAGCTATGTATAAGTAAAGAATATAATATTTGTAACTAAAGGGACTAAGCGCTGTAATCCAACAATAAAGAAATATTAAAGTATGTATTTCAGCATCTGAGCCAGCCTTGTTATCATTGGCCGGCGTGTCTGGAAACCAAAACGTTGATATCACGATGATATCTACCCTCAACGATATGGAGCGTGGTAGAGAATTCCATTTGATAGTAGCGTGCTTGTCTCTGACAGAATACCAAATAGAACGACTGTCTTTTTATTCACAAAACATAAAGCAAGGAATTAAATGATCCTACTGGGCAAGAAGGAAGATCGAACCGATAACGCCTTGGCGTAAACTGGAATAACTTAAAACGATAGTCTAATTATTAAGGGAGATATCTAAAACCGTGTTTCCGACTTCTGATAAATGAACGCAAACGATATTTTCGGAGCAGAAGAATTATTAGCGTCTCCTCGACGCTTTATTAGGTTATTTATCTTCTTAATTGCTCTTTTGGTTAAGTTTCCTAAACGCATCTACTCTCTTTAGAAGGCGAAAATTGGTCCACCATGTTTCTCGACTATCTACCGATTAGTTTGAACTTATTCGTAGTTTGAACAGAAACATATCAGAGGCAGTAATACGAGAACACTACTATAGATGGAGGTTTGGGTGTAAATAAAATAAAATGATATAGTTCTACTTTAAAATTTCAAGTTGTATCGGAAAACAAGCACGTACAGGGATGTGCATTACTTTGAAACGCTTCTGCGGTTATAAACTTAGATACTTCTACTGAAATACGTAAGTAGAATGTATATAACAATGCCGCTCGGTTTGTTCCTGCAGAAGCTGTAGATGTGGAGAATCCCCTTTCGACACATTAGGCATACATGCACAACATCCAAACCATAAAAGCCGAGATTTATGGACAAACTTCTGCACATTAAGCAAACCTTGAAATCTGTTAACGACTATTGAGTGTCTTTCATGACATTCTGTATAACAGTTCTGGAAGCTACTCATTAATTATTTTTGTGTTTTGGCTAACAGAATTTTCTAGAAAGCTTTTTAAAATACAATAAGTACCTAAAAATTCCCAAATAATTTCGATGTAAAGAAAAGTTCTTGATAACTGCATTTTTAAATTAAGTTTGTCTTCTTAATTATGAATTTAAAAACGTTCCATTTAACGGATCGGGAAAAATATTCTTTAGCAAAATTAACTTGAAACCATACCTTACTGGTATGAAAATACAAATTTAAATTCCAAATCATCCTACACCATTTTTGTGCGTTCTAATAATACGCCTAAAACTGAAGGATACTGTACATGTACATATATGTTTCTTCTGCTTATTGGCTCTTCTGTTACAAGTCGTTAGGGGAACTGTACCACATTGTGATACAACTATTCTCACATGAAGTACATGCTCTACATATTTCAAAATTTCAAAAATGCAGTGCCAGGTGTCCGGCAGTAGTTACATATGTAGTAACGATGCATTCTGTTCGCCAAAAAATCTCTCATTTTCGAAAGCAAAAGCAACATTTCGCATTCTAGATACGAAAATAACTATTTTGACAATGGCTATAGAAGCATTTCCTACATGTCGCATGTACATTTAGCAAGGACTGAGAAGTTGTATTTTAATTGAACCTAGTAAGTTTTGGAAAACTCCAATGTCTTTCGATGGGAATATATTGACGGATACTGGGCTAATGTTGCTTCAAAGCCTTGTCTTGCTACATTGTTTATAATTACCCCACACTTAGATTGCAGTTGATTCCTTGCAGCAATAGGCTGACAAATTCGCCATTAAAGAATGTAAACGCCTATTGTTCTATGATAGTCTCCTTCTTATTGATAGAATCGAACAATGAATCACAATTCTCCAAAAATTTAAACCACATTTCCACGTCCAATTTTGGACGGACTTTTTAATCTGATTCATGTGCTCATAAACCGCGGATTCATTTAATAGGTACATGTTTTATTTCGTAGATATCATATTTTACTAGAACCTCTTCAAAAATGTTATTTTGGCTGCAATAACGTTTTTTGTCACACAAATCTTTGCACCCAATTTATCGAATAAATTTCCATTACGTAGTTTCCATCATCATCACAATGTATCAGTCATTGGTATTCCACGTTAGGACACAGTGCCCCTTTAGTTTAGCTATGCGTTATATTGAATCTTCCAGTTTTGTTCTATATCTTATCCACTCGACCGTTTTCTGTTCTGTAAATAAATTTACTGTCAACATAGACCTTTACATATGTGTTATTTTTAGGTTATCTAATTTGGTTTCAGTAAAATTGCATGCTTCGAGAGCATAAGTCAATTTGGGAAGTGTACGCCGACTGAACACTTTTGTCTTTAAGTTCTGTGGGTATGCCGAGATGCAGTTACTACATCTATCAATTTATTATTTATCTGAATTGGTGTCGCAGCTTGTCTGTTTGTTACTTTTACCCATGTTCATGTTTAATCCTACCTTTCCTGTAGGTGTGTATTAAAACCCTGGAAGTCAGTCATGTTGTTAGACAGTAGTATAATGTCATCATCATATCTTATATGGGACAGGTATTCTCTGTTCATATTTTGAGACCTTGGGTATCACAATCTTGAATTTTGAGCTGGAGATGTAGATAGTAGAGTTCGGTAGATGTTCCTTGGAGTTCGTAATAAGTATATCGTACTCTTTCCCTAGTAAGAGCACTCTCGGTCCGATCAATAATCCTTCGGGGAGCAGCCCTTTGTAAAAGGTGTTGAATCTTGACAAATTTAGGTTTGACTCCTTTGTCACGGCAGCGTTTCAAGAACGCCATCGATGCATGCAGTTGACTCTTCTTCTTCCGTAACTTGTCCAGTTTCCGGGTCTTCTTGAATATTTCCTCCCCGTAGAGGCGTTTAATAGTCGAATGCAGGCTTTCACGGCCGTTGTCCATAATGGTAGGTTCTTCCGGGTTATGCCGCGGTCGTCGATTTGAACTTGGAGTTTCGCTGCTCATGCTTCAGCTTCTTCAGAAGTTTTCTAAAGGCTGATGTTGGTGCCGTTTGCTGCTGGTTATATACCGTGGAGCCGTTACGGTTGGCTGCTCATGTAGATCTAGTATGTTAATGTCGTTTTTTCGCTCGGTTGCTCACGTGAAACTTGTTTATGGATGGATTGGTTTTACAGAGCTACCTTCCATGTGTTACTAAGGCGGTAGCCGTCTTCTCGATTGAAATTGTTTGGATTTTTAATAATTTTTAGGGATTCACGAATAACACGAGGGAAGTATTTTTTAATCCTGGCTAGTATGTTTACGGAGTCGTAATTTATTCGACGTTGGATGCTTCTTCCCGTTTGTCCGATGTAAGATTTGCCACAAGTACATTGGAGCTGGTAAACGCCTTCTGTCTGTAGTCTGGGCAAAGAATATTTGTTGGAGGGGATCAATTGTTCGACCTTTCTTATTGTACCATAGAGGACCCCGATGTTTCTTATCTAAGGCCTTTCTTATTCGGTTGGTTACTCCGGCGATGAAAGGAAGGCAGGCGTAATTAATAGGTTTAGGTTCTTTCGGTTTTATGGTGTATTGGCACGCTTTCCTGATGTCTCGTAGACTGTCGCCATTTCTGTGTAAAGCTTCTTCCACATCTCTCAGTTTTTGTGGTTTACTGTCCTCGCCACGTTGGCCCGATGAATAAGAGTATTGATCAATAATCTCTTTTGTTGGGGATGATGGTGAGAACGAAGCATGCAGATAGCGGTCAGTGTAAGTCTTCTCTCGAGAATCTGTTGTTAGTGGTTAGTTTCACTAACACGTCCAGGGAAGGTAGGCGTCCATTTTCTTCAGTTTCCTTAGTGAATCTTATTTTGGCATGGTGGTTGTTTAAGTGTGCCAAGAAAGCTTCAAGAGCTTATTTTTCCATGGGGCCATATAACGAAAGTGTCGTCGACGTAGCGGAACAAGTATTTAGGTTTAAGATGGCTGGACTGTATAGCTTCATCTTCAAAGGCCATAAATATGTTAGGGAGATAACGGGGATCCGATAGCGGCTCTTTCCTTTTGCTCGTAGTGCATTCCTTACCAAAGAAAGTAGGTCGTCGTGAGTCACATCCTTATTAACTCTGGGACGTCTTCTCGGAATCGTTGAGGAACGAAGCATTGTGGTATGAGATTTACCGAATCTTCTACTGGTACGTTGGTAAACCTCGAAACTGACCAACATGTCCTGGTCCGTTACTTCTAACTGAGACAATATTTCCACGAAATGCTCAGAGTTCTTCACGTAGGATTCTGTTCTGTCTACGTATGGTTGTAAAATGTTAGCGAGGTAATTGGCTAGTTCATACGTAGGAGATCCGGAAGTGCTAACAATGGGCCTGACTGGAAGTTATGGGTTGTGGATCTTCGGAAGTCCGTAAAGTCTGGGCGGGCTAGTATCGCTAGGCAGTAGTCGTCGATGTTTCGACTCTGGTATTAATGAGCTCTTGATAGCTCCTCTAATCTGGCGTTCTATCCTCGATGTGGGGTCCTTCTTCAGTGTTACGTACTATTCATCGTTCAACAGTGATTGAATTTTGTTCCGGTAGTCCTTTCTGTTTATACAGTGGTATTTCCTTTGTCAGCGCGTAGAACTACAATGTCTGAATTGTTGCGAACTTCCTTCGGCTCGGGTGACGTTCCTCGTTGGTGGTTTGGTACGCTTTAATATACGACAGGTCTCGTGTTTTACTTCCTCGGCTCCCTCAACTGGGAGTTTGCGAATTGCATTCTCAATTTCAGAGATAACTTCTTCAGTTGGTATTTGGCATGGAGTGATGGCAAAATTCAATCCTTTTGCCAAAATCCAGGTACAGTCCATAGAGAAAGGTTGGTCAGAACAACAATTGGGGGAGTCAGAAGCGAAGCCTGAGGGCGTTTTCGCCCAATTAAAAGGTAATAAATATCAATCTGTCCAATTACAAAATGTGTTTTCACATTAGGAGAGTGTCGTGGTTAGCCTGTAGAGGTTTTTCTTTAATTCCTGGCACCTCTGCAGATGGTAAAAGTGTTGATGAGTGCATCGAGTTAAGCTGGTGTTCTGGGTGTCAAGTTGTTCGAGGAACAGAGCCTGGAATCCTGGGGTAGGAGCATTCATCGTGCATAGCAGTGGAGCCCTAGTTGTAGGAAAAGAACCTTAGTTTGGAGCTGAGGGCAAGATCGAGCTGCAGACTTCGCTTTGGCGAGTTGCAGAAGAATTGCACGTCAGGCCAACGGAGAATAAAGGGGCCCATTCATCGCGGTACTTGCTGACGTGCTGGTATAAGCCTAATATCTATCGCATAGCAGAATAACTATCATCAAGGTCAGAAAACCACTTATCCTAAAATTTAAAATAATGAATGATCTGTGGCGTCTTTTGTCCCTTAAGTGTTTTGTCTTAAACTGGCGTCTAATTACTTGTAATATCACCTAGACAACGCTTCGTTACCTAGTAAAAGACGTATTTTTTAAAAATTAAGTCAACTTTGATTTGTTTTTCTGTGCAAAATGTGCGGTTACGTCGCCATAATTTGACATTTTAGTTTTTACCATTAGTTAAAACATTCTGTACAAAGTGATCCCATTGGTTAAATAAAGAGTGTAGAAACGATTGCATTTAATAAGAATAAGAACAATTTAAAGCTCGTATATTATCAAATAATTTTACATATAAAAATAATTAATTGGCAAATTTTAATAACTCAACCATTTAAGATTTGGGTCAATTAATTAAAACAATGGTCAATTAGTAACATTAGATTTGCCGATAGGGTGCTGTGATACATGATAATATTTCCATTTCTGACAAAAACGTAATCCATATAAATCACAAATTGGCACAAGTTTGAAATATGCAACTATTAGTTTTTATTATTTCTTATGATTTTTGACATTTCCAGTAATTTCTACGTGTTATTATACTAACGGTTGCAATTGTAATGACTGATTCTTAGAACACTTGATCATTTCATAAAAAATAGAAGTAACACATTATTAATTGAGTTGACTGTGAATTCAATCTCGTTCGATATTTAATATCTGAAAAAATAAGTATTTGGTTTATAAAGTAGTCTTGAATATTGTCGGTTTCTCTCATTGCCCCTTGTTGGGAATATCTGGTTTTGTCGTGTAGATTAGGTAAAAATAAAAAAGTATCATATAATAGATATATTATAGGCCAGTCAGGTAGAGTCTGACCCCAGAAATAATTGATAGCAAGCACTGCCAGTGGGGTGGAGCGTAGGTGGAGAGGAGATCGAATGCGTTTCTTTGGCCATATCTCTGCAATGAATGTTCCAATTAAAAAAATAGTATAATGCAATCATGTTTCGTACAAAATTTCCTAGATAAAAGGTTTTTATAATTTTTAGGGGGATATTCAGGAAATTTAAATTCTTTAGGGCGCAGGTGCCATTTTCTAGAATTTTTGAAACTATTTCGAATTATTATTTTTTTCTGGCTTTTCGATCTCTAACATGGTTGGACATAATTTTTGTTTTAATCGTACTCGCTGCAATTTTCGGTGAACTGAATTTACTAATTTTTACTACTTTTCAACGTTGTTTTCTTCGCCCTTGAACCTTCATATTACACCAAGGCGATATTGTTTACGTTTTGCTACGTCGTGTAAAATCGCAAATTTTATCACCATTTGATTAGTAGATCGGGTTAGATTTATGAATTGAGACTTTTTTACCAAATTCAATTGTGTTTTCCATCTTAAGGAGAAATGTTGTTACATTCTTATTCATGTATCTAGTTAGTTCATAGCTTTGTTCTGCTTTAACCTATTTTTATTTCCTCTTGGCTTGTAACTTTTCTAATCAGCTTATTAATAAAATCATCTAATAGTAAATTTCATACATACAAAAATGTTATTAGCAATGGTTTTGACGTACTTATCTCATTTCATTGTAGGATTTTTAAACATGTTTAGTTAAATATTCAGTTTATTACGACGTTACATATATAATATCTACACATTTCATAAATAAAAGTATTATATTTTGAATCGTTGCTGTAAAGAATACTACAATGTATCTATGTTTAACAGGATTTGGTTTTATATATACTATATTTTTTAGCAAACGTCCGGAACAATGTATTATAGAGATTTCAACTTTTTTCTAATGATCCTTCAATACTCCTGTTTGAATTTTCAAATAGAAATCGTGTTTTAGATGGGCATAGAGAATAAGTAAATTATACAATAACGTCGGCATAGCGTGTGCCTGTTCTAATAAGGAGAGGACTTCACCATGAAATACATATGTAAGATAACTGCTATGTAAGTTTCTCAAGACTACACGATTACTTTACAATGTGAAGGTATCTACCTACAAATCACATTTTATTACTTTTCCGTTTATACTTACTAGCTAGTCGAAAGTTGGCAGAAAGTAGCAGCAGTTATTTATACATTGTTCTTGGTAACTTACTTTTTTGGAATTAATGCCTTATTGAATAATTTCCCTACCCATTTCTGTTAACACTATAATTTTCAATTACATATTGGTCAACAGAATTAGTATAAGGAAAATAACTGACAATACAAAAAATTAAAGTCATATTAAGCAATCTCTTAGATTAAAAGCTTCTAAGGTAACCTTGTTTATTATACAATAAAGTACCGACCATATTCTGTCATCGATAACACAGCAGCGTGTCGGAGGTCGAGGATGGTGCATAATGGACAAATCAATAAAGGGAATAATATTTCGCTTACAGGTGAATGTCATGTTTACCGCAATGGATTTTCTAATCAACAAAACGTCAGCAGAGTAAACCACCTTGAAGGTGACACTTTTGGGTTAAAACGTATTGACAAAAATTTGACCCTTTTCGTAGATTTACCTTGAACTGATGGCCAGCTAAATTTGGACTGGATTTAATCAGAGTTAGGTAATGTGTGATTAGAAAATCATTTGAGCTTTGGCGATTACAAATATTGAAGTACGTTTAACTAGCACAGATTTGGACGATTAAATGAGCACTAACTTGTTGTTTTACTGAACATTTTAGATTTATTATTTCACTTATGTTATTACTAGGTGAACGTATAATACATTTTATTGGTAATACAAATTATAAAATGCATTGGACTTTGCCATCTAGAGACTTTAAACCATTTCATGTAGAACAGATGGGTTTAATGTTATTTTTATAATACTCCAGAGTCTACATCATACAGGAAATACGCCACGCGCACTAGTCATAAATTTTAGTCATGTTATATACTACTGCAGAGTTAATATAAACGAGGTTTCGGCGTTTTAAATGAACTAATAATTTCATTCTACCTTGGGATTTCATACCTACGAGAAGGTGTAGATTTTTAGATACCTACATCTTAGTAATTAGGAAAGTATAACTTAATTAAATTTTTTTTAATATATCTTTTTATTTATATGTCAAAATCTGTTCCGTAATAATTACCCTCAAATATCGAAAAATTAGATAAACTCCATGTGTAATTGACATATTTATGCACACAGCTGCTGCAATAATAGCAAAACATATACTAATTAAATTCTATACCATTCTAGTAGTACAGAGCTAATGAAGTCGGTGGAAAATTTATAAATCAATTTTCCGTGTAGCAAATCTCAAAGGAATGTTAATTGCTAGTATTATATTAAACTGCCCAAAACACTATCAACGCGAGCATGTGCTCATTGTGTTTGTAATGGAGTTCATATCATAAGGTAATCTAGCCATGAATAATGCTAGTTATAAGCCAGAATTTACATTATAATACATTGGCCATGGTTGTGCTGCGTAAATATCCATTCTGCATTATTTAATTTTCTTTAGTTTCTTTCACCGAATGCAAATATTGTCAAATAGTAACTTCAATAATGTAGACTACTAGTAACTAGTTAAAAGACGCGTCATTTTCTTAAAATATCTACGAATTAAAATGAATGCTTGTAGAAACTATACAAAATTATTTAAGCTTATTATTATTATTATTATTACTGGGAAAAAGGTGCCAATCTTACAACTCTCCAGTGGTGTGTTTCTAAGAATAACATTATCTGTAGTTAATTTTAGAAGGTTAGTAATTGTGTTCTTCAATCAAACTGTGACACGATCGACAATTACATTGGGTTACTGATCCCTATTCGAAACTACTTTGCTATAACCTTAAATTATGAAAAACATTTACCACAGCAACTTATAGCTGTTTTGTGTTCATAATTATTATATCTAGTGAATTTGGAAGATGGAGTGTGGTATAAACGCAGTTAAGAAAAAACATACCCTTTTTGCAAATAGGGCTTGCTACACTCGATTGCAAAAAATAATATTTGATATATTGATAAGGTTTTAACAGGGTACAGATTATTGCAGCCTCTTAAAATCAAACACGTTAGTTTCACAGGCAAGGGTTCGACGTGAAAGAAACATTTTGTAAATTATAAAAAATAATTGGTGAATTACAACATAGGATTCAATGTGAAAAATTAATTTAAATGTCTGTAGTCATAAACAAATACAATTTAATATTTTAATTCCAAAGGATTAAATTTTTATAAATTATCTTTAATGTACAATAATAAGCTGTAGCCTTAAATCAATCTTGAAAATTCAACGAGCATTTGAAATCAGACAAAATTATGTATGCCCGTAAATATAGCAGAGTAGTGTGTTGTGAAACAGTAAGCAAGTTACAACGGTTTACAAGCACAGGTAAACCTCCCTGGAAAACAATAACCACGTTGAAAGCGACAAATTTCCAAAAACAAAGCCATGTAGCTGAATTACATATCTGGGTCATTCCTGACTTAACTTCTTAATGTTATAGTAAATTTTTTAATTTTTTTTCAATTTTACACTAATAGATAAGTAAATGAGGTGTAAACTGTTATATTTTTTGTACGATATACGTAGCATCAACATTAAAACGTTGTTTTTGATAAGTGGTTGGTGTTATTTTACGTGAGTGTAATTAGCAATTCTAAATTAAACTTACCGTAATATCTAAAGAGCGAAGTTTTAGGCACTGAAAATGTGGAAAAAGGCAGGCAAATAGGCGCAATAAAAACATAAAATAGGCATTAAAGAGTTTCAAATAAGCATCAATAATTCACACATAATACATAATATACAATCGCGGCCGAAAAATCCGGGACACTTTTTGACCTAATTCTCAAAATGCGTCAACATGAGCAATTATTATCGCTTTATCCGTATTTCCAATATGTGCTGCCATTTTTCATAATTGAATAATCACTTTTGATGACATTTATTAATTAGGATTGACAGTGTCAGTAATTGTTTTCGCATTTTGAGAAGTAGGTAAAAAAGGTGTCCCATTTTTTTGACTGCGACTGTACATTGAAGAATAATGTACAAATCTGCGACTTAACTGTTAAATTTTCCCTGAATTAATACTTGTTCTAAATTGCTTTCTGCAAAAAAGTTAACTGCTTTTTTTCACCACTAAGTACTTTAGATATCTTATTACTCCTAGATCAGGATTTTTATTTAATACAGACTTCAGTTTGTCTGCTACATTTCTATGTTTTAAAGAGTCTTCGGCATCCTCCAAAATCTGGAAGAAATCAATTAAAGTTAAGCCTGCACTCTGTAACTTAGTGATACTGTCAGCTAAAACTTTAAAATTCAAAGTAATCTAGACAAGACTAGCTTATTTTCTATTTTTTCTTGAATTAGACACATTTTAGGCGGTATAGCTGAAAATAGGCAGTAAACTAATAAAATAGACATTATAAGCAAAATAAAATACATGTCAATAGACTTGAAAATGTTTGATTCGCGCTTATTTATTAATTTTCCTAAGATTATAGCTAAATCTACAAAAGACATTTGCCTAAGAATCCGCTGTTTAGTAATATCCAAATGTATGAATTGTTCCTAATGGGCTCAAGTCTATATAAAGGCACCATCACTTCACCTGTTGAATTTTTGTGAATGGCAGCTATCTCCGGAAGTTGCGGAAACAACCATCTTGGCGTCGTTGCACTACGTTCGTGGGAACCCAATAATAAAAATACAGGACCGTACTTAGGATTTTCGTTTATTACTCTGTCTTTTGTTATGTTGTGCAGCCTGCGAATTTGTAAATGCATTTGTTTCATGTAAAAGGTAATTAAAGGCCAAAATTCCATCAAAATAAAAAAATTAATTATCCTTTGATGTGATTGACCCTAAGGAATCCGCGTTTGAAAGTAAATTGTTGTCCATGTGATGTAAATTTAACCAAACTAAATTTCCATGATCCTGAGAAACAAATAATCCATTTCAACTTTTTAGTCACAGGCAACTTTGAATATTAAAAGAATATTCTCTAAACAAAATCATAAGAGCCGATTGTGGTATTCCAAGACCTTGGTCATCGCACTTTGAAATATCAGCTAAGTAATTATAGATAAGGCAAATGTCACCCTAGGTTAATAGCAAGATTGTAGCCAAGTGGACCATTTTTTATATAGATACGGTGTATCAGTCGGTTTTGCTAAGCTAAGCATTTTTTGAGTATATCTTTTAAAGATTAATTAATTTTGTAATTAGTTCAAATCAGTTGAAATGTTAAAAAAACAATTATCATAGTTGCTTTACCTGTGCTGCATTAAAGTGATCAATTTCTTGTAACCCTCTACTGGGTGAATAATAAAAACACAATTATATACTTAAGAAACTCTAAACCTGGAATTATTTGGCTAAAATTAGTAAATGTGTCTCAATTTTAAGCTGGTGCTAAAGCAAGTGAAGTAGGGATGTATGTAAACACGTCAGAACCTTAACCATAACCTTGAATTGATAACAAACCTGCTGCTAAATTAGTTCCTTCTCATTTTCTTCAATCTTATTATTTGGATTTAAGTTTTAACCACGCTAAATCGTTTCATATTACTGCTACTACTGCTATGATGTCTGCCAATGTTAGTTGTTTGATTGTTCCAATTCATATATTTTTGTTAGAACTTTCTCGACAATACTAATGAAACCGAGTGAAGGCATTCCTTGTGAACTGCCCCATGGAATTTTCTGCGGCATCTCTAATATAAATAGTCACGCTAGCATCTCTTTCTTTCAAACGTTGCTCGACTTCAGGAATTTGAGTTTCTTTTTTCTCACGCCAGTTTTTGGTTGAGGCGGTCAAGGCGACCAATCGATCGTGATCTAGTAAAGGGCATTTTTCACCCAGAGTAGGCTGTTTAGCAATGCTTATTGCTTGACACAATCGCTTGAGCGGTGCACATTTCTTAAGGCCCGCTTGTAAATAACGAGTAAGCTCTTCTGAATGAATTAGTTTCTATACTAATTAACGTGCTAATTAGACTTCGCTCTTCCTGCGGTATCCTTTTCTGAAACACTAGTTTGAATTGAAATCACTTGCTAAGTGTTCGGCACCTGCAACTTCCTTACCGATTTCAGCCCTGACCTGGAGGTCGGTTTTCACAATAATTTTCAGACATGAATGACTGCGATAGCTCAAGCTGCAATTACTCCTTTGGCTGCATGCACCCCTGAGAAAACCATGGCAAAGCTTCCTAGAACCTAGCAGTAAGTGCAGACTAAAATTTCATAATTCAGTAGTTTTGTTAATAAAGCCAGTTTTGCCAGCAATGAAGTTACGCGTAGATCTAACAAAGGCCTTTGGTATTATTCTTGCACGGATCAAGTTGTCTTAGGAGAAAATTATTAGGAGCAAAGGCGTTTCAGTTAGGGCATTACTAAAACACAAATACATTGTGTACCAGCTGAAATGACGTTAATTAGTGTGGTGCGACCTTGGATGCCCTGAAAATGAATTATCAACTTTACCAGTTTCATGTCGGCGCAGCGGTCGAGCTCTTTTTGTCAGTATTATTTGCTGGAATGTTTGCATGGCATTCTAGATGTCAACTTATTGTAATATCTCCTATAAATTATTGTGACATAATATTTGGTGGCGTTAGAAATTTTAACTTGTTTTTGTCACATGTATTGTTTCGAATTTTAATTATTCACATAATTGTATCATTATGATTTGGGTGACTCCAATCATATTTATTTGTTGTTTACTGCTGTAGAGCGTCAGGTTTTTCCTGAATTATATTGTTAATTACTTTTCCTAGACTTTTTCAGCCTTTTGTAAATTGATTTCGGAGGCTTTTACGGTCATTGTCATTAAATAACAAACGATTTCCGGAATTGAACTGTGTCATTATTGAGGTCGAAGAACTCAACGTTTCGCCCACTTCGCACACTCAAGAAGAGTTTCGCCTCTGGCGTGGTTTACAGGTTGAGTTGCAGTGCTCTTTTGCTTTTCCTCTTGATAAAGCTCCTTACGAAAATGGGCGAAACGTTGAGTTCTTCAACCTCAAGAATGACACGGTCCGGAAGTAGTTACTTTTGCAAATTACTTACGATTGTTGCTTGTAGAGACTTACAAGGTAGGTGGTAATTTCTTTTGTAGCTAGATTTATGTTTATGTTGTGTATAACGACTGGTGCCCGTTTGTATAACATTTATGAAGTTTTTTTTTGTAACTATAAGAACCTCTGCCTACTTCTTATTCGCTCCATATTCTGCCGAGGGTTTGAGCTAGCTAGAGCTGTAATGCCCCTCGTTTAAGGCTGGTACTTAGGGTTGTTTTAAATATAAAAAAATCAATACACCGCACATAGATTGTTAATCCAGTATCAAACTAATAGATAATTTACTGTAATCTGAATAAGTTGAAATAAAATGGCTGAATCTGTTAAGTTTTGAATACAGCTGTTGTTATTTACGTAAGCAATATTTATTAAATCATTTGTGGAAAATGCTAATGTTATTACCTGTCTCTATTATTCAACCACAGTAGAAAGGGAGCCGTATAAAAGCAATATGCCGCCTGAGGCCAAAAATTATAATGCGCCATTCTCTCTTTAACCCGTTCCGCTTTAAAACATAGAAACGACGTTCTTTATACTTTATTATGTAAAAGAAATGGACTCAAAAGTACATAAATTGTATGTGATTGATTCATAAATACAATATTTATATGTGAAAAGACAGATATACAATTCCTATGAAAACTAACGCCATATTCGTGATCATAAGTTATTTGGTTTATTAGATTTAAATATTTCACAATTAAAACAATAACTAAAAATTATGGTTTGATAGGAAAAGGGAATAACATTTTTATGTTCTTCCTTTCCAATTTGAAATTTCCTTAACCCAAGGCATATTTTGGCAGAGAAAAGAATCAGCTTAAAAACATAAGGATCTTACATACCTCTTCCGCCATTTCAAAATACTCTATAATATATACGAGTATATAATCAGAAAGGTACCCATGATGTATGATAGATAAAAGTAAATTGCAAACTGAATGTAAAAACAGCTTATTTCATAATTACACTGTTTAACACCTTTTACAGACATAAATACATTCAATTGTAGCAAAAATATTTATAATTAGATACGAATCTACATTGGTGCCTCTCATTAATAATTAGTAATTGAAAATACCTTATTTCTAACTTAGCTTCTGCTCTTTTAAACGTTTAACGAATTTAGCAATCAAATCACGCAAGCAAATATAATATAGAATGTAATTTCTGTACTATCTATAAGTATATTTAAATCTGCGAGACAGTAACGAACAACTGGTTGATAAAGCAATATAGTAAGTAATTCGGACACCTTCTTCAGGGCAGCAATTCAACAACTTTTTTTATTCGAGCCAATATTTTCTTTACCAAAGCAACTAAAATGAAGTATACAGTTGTAGAGAATTACAGCAAAAACAATGTGCTTTACTTAAATAAATGAGGTTAGTTACCCTGATGTGCTAAATCTACATATGAAAAAAAATGTTCCCGATTTATTTGAACACTACTGTACCTTGAAAAACGAAGTCTAACTATTTACTATATTATTATATCTAAATCCCTGCTGTAATCCCTCAAAATAGGGATCATTTTTACGGTGGTAACTAAATTGCTAGGATGGGTTGTCAAATTAGATTTATTTCGGGGTCTGTGACCCGGGAGTGCAAAAAATAGCATACATACCTTGGGATTAAGGTGCCATAATCGCACATGTATTATTCCCTCTGCTCATGAATAGACTTCACCTTAGGGATTAAATGGCACACTTTAGTTCCTTGTATGTAATATACTCTTACAAGGTAATGGGTAACGGTATTGTTAACAATGGGCAATACAGAGACATGCATATAAGTTTTTTATGGATTGTTTTCAATTTTTAATTGTTTTCTCAGTGTTTCAACTTTAGAAAAATAATTTTTTCATGTGCGTAGAATTTTCAGAAAATGTAAACCTCTTACAGCCAGTCTTATAAAGGCCACTAATCTGAGGTTAACTTTAATTCGTTGTTAAAATAAACAAAAGCGCACCAAAATTTGTTTACTGGTGAGTAAAAGCTCATAAGCACTAGCGTTTTGATGCGCTTTTGTTTATTTTAACAAGGAATTAAAGTTAACCTCAGATTAGTGGCCTTTATAAGACCGGGCGTAAGGGTGTTTAAAGATTGTTGATTGCGATCTAACAAAACGGATTTTTATATATTTCTTAAGCAAATTACAACATAATTTTGCTTGGGTTGAGTTCAAACCAAAAAAAATCGGCAACCTTTAGTTAAGCATAATGGTTGGTGCTAAACATGTTTGGTACTTCTTTAAACCTAATATTCTTCTTAGTTCTTATTGTATTTTTACTCACTTCTTTTCGGCAGTAACGATTTGTCGAAGAACACGTTTTACAATGCTAATCACATTCTGCAACCGCAGGAGTTGTATACTGTGCAGGTGGTTCCTGTATAATATTGAAGTCTTTCAGTATTTTTCTTGGAAACCGTATACATTCTGACATACAGCAAATTTATCAACGCAAAAAGCTAACATATTAAAATTTAAAAAAGTAAAACTTACCTGTCATCAAAATAATGCAACATAGAGGTTACGAGACGTAAAGGTTATAGAAGCTTTAACGAATAAAGAGAGTTTCCGATATTGTCAAAAATCAAGTTTTCCATATGAAACAACTTAAAAAAAATGTGAAAAATAACAAAACCTGATTTTCGTCGTAGATAGGTGTAATTGAATATTTCAACGTAGTTTTCGATTCCAATCAACTTTTCAATATTTTCACAAATAAAGGTACTTTACTCTTGAGCAGAATTCATATGTTTTGACATTCCTCGTATACTGTTTAAAAAAATTGATATCTGATGATTGAATTTTAAGTTTTGGACCATGCAGAACTCTTTATAAAGAATAACTTTTTTTCGTAAAATTATTAATAAAACAGTTTTCCATATGGTGCGAACTTAAGCAGACAAACTGTATATATAGGGCGAGCACCTTAAAAAAATTGAATGTTGTGCATTTTTGCTTGAAATGAGAAATACATAAAAGCAATAAGTTGTAGATGCGCAGGCTTTATCCCTGACAAAAATGGGACCCAACAGATACAGGATAAATGCTGTACAAGTCAAAAAGATGTAGAGAATAAATGCGCTATGTTGACCCATTTAGGCCTCGAGTGTAAATCGCAAACCTTCAAATACACGGGAAACCCATATTTGGGCGAGGCCATAAATTCGATCATAGCATGTGCACTCAAAGATATAGTATTTTAAATAAATGTACACTATCTGGAATGACCTTGTAGATATAAATGTGGAGAGCTCCATTCGTTTTGAGATTGCAAAAAACCAGAAAAAATGTTTTCCGAATTTTGTTGATTACTGACAATTGATAAATTTTACGTCTACATCGCATTTACAAGCTTAGTTTTGAATGTTTGTCAATGATTCTTAATCTAATGGAAAGCTTATTCTTTCTAGATTTAGATGATATCAAATTAATTTCATAATGGTTTTTAACAAATGCTACGTAAATTGTTGAATGTGTGGCATAAACTTTAGCATCGATTATCTGAAAAACTATTGCACATAAATATATACCTACATACTGCGTATGAAATATGCAAAAAAGAATGAAGAAATTTTTAGTGAAAGAATTATCGGTATTGATTTATTATTGTAAAGAATATAATTTATTTTTCGCTGGGTGATTTGGTTAAAACTTTTGTCGTACCTCGCTTCGGCACGAAATACATACCCGGAATGAACGTTAAGCTAGCTGTAACGCAACAATATGAGAAGGGTTTCATAGACTTGTATGAAATTGCTGAACGTTTAGATCGCATTCGCAGGCGCTGCGGGTCAAATCCCGCTGGTAACGATTTTTTCATTTGAAAATTAATGTAATTCGTATTCAAGTGTTTTATTTTATTGTTTCCGTATTATTTGGAACGTGAAAACATATTTACACTTAGTTCCCTTTCATTTTTAAAATTATTAGTGTCATAATGTCCACTTGCGGGGAAAGTAAAGCTGTTTACACATTTTTATATTGTTAGAGAGTTAGTGAGATAATATTCATATTATATTTCAACGGAAAAGATGTGTTATTTCTGCCCTATTTTTTAACTTACAAACTTGTCCCGGTCGTAAAAAAAAATTGATTTTCATAAGAACTTTTTGTTCAAAACCTTGAATATCGATACTACAAATCCCATAGGAAAAAGCGGCCCGTTTTTTGCCTTTTAGTTCATATACGGTAGCTTATTTCAAAGTTCTCCGGAACTTAACCACTATAAATACATTCTGAGGGCGTAGATTGAAATGTTAAAAATGCAGTAAACGGCGTAGGGGCAGCAGTGATGCCCACTGAAAAATAGATATTATTCCCGACAACATTTTTATTGCCTCGTTCGCCGCGTACAAAAGGAATGTCATGTTTAATTCTGAGGATGTAAAAAATGCTAAATAACTGCTAATGGCAGCATTGTGAAAACGCAATATAAATATTTGGACGGTTTCGCTTTGAAAGTAACTTGGTATGCGGTTCGAAAACGCCGGTATTTTAACGAATATAGCAATTTTTAGATGCTGGAGTTTCCTTCGCTCTCCAGGTACGAAGTAACATAAACTGCATTCAGGGAAAACAGAATTAATATTGCATATAGCGAGCGACATTTATCTCGTTTATAGCACTTGCTTGTCCATTATTTCATGTAAAGTGCTTCATAATTCTTTGCTCTCCCTAGTCATTAATTTAGACAATTTTGACGCTTTAAAATAAGAATGGGCAACCACGACCGGAATTTGATAAAACCGTTGTCATGCGTCTCGTTAACTGTAATTAATTTTATTTACAATTGAAATGTATAAAAAAATCCTTTGTTTTTACTTCCATAACGTCGTCCAACAGGCGAAGGAAGTATTGCAATCACGAAAAAGCACCTTCCGAGATTTCTTCAGATCTTCACGGTTCAGGATCTCTAGATGACGACAAACATATTTTATCAATTCCGTGTATGACCGTCTGTCTGTCTGTTTGTCGGTCTTTATTTCTGTCTCTGTCTGTTGCCGGTATAACTCAAAAATTATTTGTTGGAGGAAAAATATATTTTACATGTAGATTGTATGCCATCATATATATATACTTAACATATACAGGGTGAGCACCTAAAAATAATAAAACTTTGTTTATTTTTGCTTTAACTGAGAAATAGATAAAAGTAGTAATTTTCACATAGCTGAGGCTTTATCCTTGATGCAAATAAGATCCAACAGATTCAAGATATATGTTGTAAAAGAAACAAAAGGGGTAACGAATGGGTGCGTTGTGTTTAATGCAGCGTGGCGCATTGCGACGAACGATTGGGCTATTGCTAAGTGTTAGAATCACATTTGCAGGCGCTGAAGCTCAGAGCCCATCGTCGGTAATGTTTTTTTAAATTTGAAAATTGATGTAATTCACATTACTAAGTGTTTTCTTTTATTGTTTCAGTATTATTGCGAATGTTAAGGAATTGTTGTTCTAGTTTCCTTTGATATTTAAGAATGTTTAGTGTCACAACGTCCACTTGCGAGAGAGCTTTTAGTAAAATTCTATACCAATTTTTTTATAAGAGTAATATACATCTAGTGCATTGATATATATTTGATGTTAATAGAATTCTTAAAGTTTTAACTAGGTGATCTTCACATAAGAAGCCTGTATTTACATATTAATTTAATTTTAAAATTATATTAGTAATTGGGATATATGAAGATTCATCCGTGTTGCATCTACCATAATCCGAAAGAATGATCTGACTGTCTTCAAAATATTTTAGTCTCTAATGAAATTGCAGCTTATTTCCTTCTTCCTTTTCTTCTTTTTTATTATAGACCGTGGACTATTTTTAATCGCAAAGTGGTTCTATAAGCCCTCTTTACTCGTAGGCCGGGTAGGTGGCGAGCCATATCTATCAAAATCGAGAAAGAGTTTCCTTCCTAAAGATTAGCGACTATTACAGGTGTTTTACATATACAGTCGCCGGGATTCGAACCCTGGCCGGCCGCCTGAGAGGCGAGCATTTGCACACTAGGTCACCCACTCACGGTTTCTGTCTTATATGGCATTAAGCGTATTCTAAATGTTTCAGCGCAATTCTGCTCTTTCTTGGCAACTATTAGTAGAAGCTCATTGCTCGAAGGTAAAATGACCATAGTCTTTTTACAAGTTCATGCAGTTTATAATTGCCACTGTCACTATAGTCACAATTTTCCGTGGTATCTTAAAATTTCAAAAATTTTTGATTCATTTCGTCTAGTAAATATTTTTAAAATCGAATTGGAAAGACTGTATTCATGTTAAGTTTACTGTAATTAATGTTGTTCGCATTAAAAATATCTAAATCCTTCGCTAATAAACACATTTTTTAATCGGTGATTTTGCATAAGCAAAAAAACTGAAGTAGAATTTCAAGTACCGTCCCGTTTGCAAGATTGGTCGTATTCAGTTAGATTGTTGACTCAATAATTTAGTAATACATTACGATAAAGCAGAATAATGCTACATATTATCCGTGCGTTCGTGCTTTGTTTCGACAATTTTCTTGTTTTGTGTGAAATTCAGTAATGGCCCATTGTTTGTTGAGTAGGATACCAGGCGCGGAGATCGG
>CALNHX010010692.1:0-38038 GCA_940337035.1 Agriotes lineatus | reverse complement strand
GTAGCTTAATTTGTTCACATTTAACCACGATGCTTGGGCATTTTGAAAAACGTAAAATTTGACGTATTGACTTTTCTCTATAATTTATTCAGTTAATTCTTCAATCAAAGATCGTTCGTGCAAAACACTTGTCTAACCAGATTTGGTTTTTTTTATTTGCTATGATTGCTAGAAAGCAATTAAACTCGGTTAAACCCTTAGGAAAAGAACCCTCAACGTTAAGCGTTCATGTCTTTACGTCAATTTCTTCTTGTTTAATTTAAGTAATCAATTGTTTATAAAATTGTAATCTTTCCAACAAAAGTTGAGCACTCGTGATTCTACGGTTGAAAAATACATATTAATATTTTATATAACATTGACGTATTTCTAAGTTTGATCATTGAATGAAAAATCCTGAAACATACTACGTATTATTGAGAAAAAGTAACTTACTGGAGTATCTTCTAGTATATATCGAATTGTCGATTTAAAAATTCATAGGGTTACTACATTAAAGTAAAATGCTGTAAAATCTTGCAATAAAATATTTAAAGTGATTCAATCAAAAAAGTTAAGCGGCAAAAAGTTATACTTAGTTTTTGAAAATTAGGGGGAATTTCTGCCAGGTTATTCCCGTTGTTTGTTAGTTTTTTATTTCAATAAAGAAAAGTGATGCTTATACAGTATCCGGTCAAAATTGTTTTTTTGGAACACTACACAGGGTGATTTATAAGGTTGGGCACAAGCTTCGACAGATGATTTCTAACACTATTTTTAGTTGGGATCAACCGATAATCGGTATCGGCCATATTGGCTGAATTAGGTATATATCGGTATCGACCAAAACACCTGTATCAGTCGATCCCTAATGTTTAGTAAAAAACTGTATATGAACCCATTAAGAAGTTGACACTGGAGAAAAAACATTTCTAGTGTGAACTTTAGTAGCCATATCTTCTTAACGAAACAATTTTACAAGATAGGTTGTGTACAAGTTTTACTTACAATATTATCAGCAATTATTTAATTTTTTTTTTAATTACCGCTAAAATTGTTTTTTAAATTAGTTACTAAATAAACAAATTTGCACGTAAGTCGTGTAATTGTCCAACAAATAAGCCTGCGCCGATCGGATAGACACTTCATCTTCTCTAACCTAAAAGTAAAATATAGTTGACCCAGTTTTAAAGGCAGCAATTTGTTCTTTCATAGCCATACTAGATAAGATTAATTTTTGATCATATATCAACACAGACTGCTACGTCTACGTAGTATTTGCAAAATTCTTTAAATTTTTATTTATTGATATCGAACTGAAGCTGTATATTTAACGTTTTCTTTTTGCAGGTCATCAAGTTCGTCAAGAAGTTTTAAAATCTCTTCGGACAAAGAGACATGGACCATCAACCAGTAAGTTGCAGTTGAATCCCTATGTAGTTTGAAATAGAGTTTCTGTTCCGAAGGGTTCCAGCGTTTCAAGTAAATCGTCATTTTTCCATCCCAATGTGTCACACCGAAAGAAACAAAAAATAAAGGGTAAGAGCCACATACGTGTTTATTTCTTCGTACTTGTTAACCTACTAATAAATTGTACATTCGCTAATGGAATATCTTTCTTTAGCCCGCCGTAGTCGATACGTGTCGCCAAAAACACCAGAAAATAACCTTTGATGATTGGACAGAAGAACAAGAGAACGCAACGACGGAGTACTTTCAAATTGTATTCGAGCTAATTTGAGGAATCACATCGATTATGGAAATTTAAAACCAGATGTATGTACTATAATTTAATTATTTTATTATCTTATTAATAACGTTTCTAATCAATAGTAATATAACAAGGGCTAGACATACTACTGATACTTTTGCACACGCGAAGGGTCGAGTGCTGGTTGCAATGGAAACTGTCCCGAGGGCAGTTTTCTAAGGGAAACTAACACGATGACTCTTGGCACGGGCAAAATTATATGTGAGTGTGTCGCCTGCGTTTATATTTTGAAGATTATTACACACAGCTGTCGCATGACAAATATACAATGAGAACCATGCATTTTTTTAAAATCGACCGATCTCGAACTGATTTCCTGATGAGCTCCTTAGTGCTAATTATCGACCCCGTAGATGGTGTGATAATTAGAAATAGAAATGCAAGTAACAAGCAATTTGAGTTTTTTGGCATTATTAGATCAATTTTAAATCATAATTCGTATACGCGTTTTGTGTAATAATCTTCAAAATATAACCGCGGGTGACACACTTGCATATAATTTTGCCCGTGCCAAGAATCATCGTGCTGGGTGCCCTTAGAAAACTGCCCTCGGGACAATTTTCATTGCAACCAGCACTCGACCCTTGGCGTATGCAAAATTATCGGTAAGTATGTCTCGCCCTTGTTATATTAACTACTATGTATTATTACACCTACTGCCGGTCTTATAAAAACCACTAATATGACATTAACTTTAATTCGCTGTTAAAAGAAACAAAAGCGCATCAAAACGTCAGTGCTTATGACATTTTATTCATTAGTAAACAAATTTTGATGCGCTTTTGTTTATTTTAACAGCGAATTAAAGTTAACGTCAGATTAGTGGCCTTTATAAGACCGGCTGCTAATGCCTATACAAATTATGATTTAAAATTGATCTAATAATGCCAAAAAACTCAAATTGCTTGTTTCTTGCATTTCTATTTCAAATTATGACACCATCTACGGGGTCGATAATTAGCACTAGGAAGTTTAACGGTTTCCCTAGGCAGCTTATCAGGTAATCAGTTTGGGATTGGTCGATTTAAAAAAAATGCATGGTTCTGATTGGATGATATCTATCATGTGACAGTTGTGTGTAATAATAGTAATCTACTTAATGCTCTGGACCTCTTGAGAAGTAGTATCACCGCGTAGTGAAATTTACTGCAAAACGTGCTTTTTAGACATTTGAACGTATTTAAAAATTAAACTAGAAATTTCGAATTTTTGGATGCAGAATTTTTTAATGACTAAATGTGTTCCAATAGGTATCCATTAAAAATTATGTCATCTAGCATGGCTATGAAATAGTTCCTAATTTATGAATGCAACAACGTTATACTATACTATGTCAAGTTTAACATTTTATTTTTAAGTGACTTATAGTTTCATTCATAAATTAGGAACTATTCCATAGCCATAACTACTTACTTAAATACTTATGTTATTAACAGCTTTAAACATTTGTAGGTTCGACTGATAACGGTACTTTGCACTCCGAAGTCTTTAATGGCATTAAAAACCCCTTTTAGAGATGCCATACGACTGCGAAAAGTGCCATCGTTCCCGGAGATACGAGAAGCCAACTTGCAGTACCCCTCTTTGCAGTGTGAAACCTCGACTGTTATAAAAACGGCCGTGTGCAACATCATACGAAACAACAAGCGTTCGTAATCCACATGGTCATTATTATTTGAAAGTTGTTTTATTTTGGTTTACCGATATTGCTATTTTTAAATTATTGCATTATTTGTGGTTTATTATCTGTTAGTTACTAAATCATGTTTTTATGTTTGTAAACTGATTTTTTCTACAACCGTGTCTAAAGTAGATACTTTGAACACGTTAGTTAGTTTGTAACGTGTCAATTTTTAAAACGCAGTGCATAAAAAATTCTTTACAAACCTTGGAGCGTAAAAGTAAGATGTATTTTGGGTTACGTATGATAAAAAAAGTGAAATGTTCGGTTGTAGAAGAAATCTAGTATGCAATAGTGTGTAAAAGGTCTTTTTTGCATAGTGATCGTTAAAGTCGTTTTTTTTTAACGAAAAATCGTATTGAAAGTTCCACTTTTTTTAATGCAAAAATCGTGAAAAAAAGTACGCTTTTTTTACTATTTTATTGAAATGTCAATTTGACGGTTGTCAATTCCGAAGTCCTTTTCGACTAAATTTCGACCAAGAGATCACTATCCAAAAAAACTACGTGTACAGGGTGTTTTTTTTTTCGTTGATATTATAGTGTACATACTAAAGGTTAAGAGATACAAAAAAAGTAGTATACGTGTCTCGTCCTCTTTTTTAGTGGTTAGTTTAATGGCGTAATCAGAACTACGCTAACTAGATTTGTTTAGGAAATACAGGGTGATTCTCAAAATCTGCTGTTTTTTGTAATCTCTTGTAACTTCTTAATTAGCGGAGTTACAAAAAAAATTGTAAATACAAAAAACATGCGAGTTTTTACGTAGATCCAGCGGCGTACTTAAAAAAATTATAAGGGTTTTGATTTTTGAGACATTTAGAAAATTATCATTTTTTAATAAGATCTGTATCTGGATAGCTCATAAAATTACATTTCTTTTTACCATTGCAACGATATATAATGCTTAATATTTTATTTTATTGTAAATAGCGAAAATACCAAAAAACCCAAAACAATTAAGATTTTTTTTAGTGGTCCATAGATTGAGTCACCCTTATTTTTGTTTTAGAATGACATTTCAACGTTTTTGTTTTAATGACAGTTAATACTAGTTTTATAATATTCTAAAATCGTAAGCAAGAATATCTTAAAATCAAAATTTTGCATAATTATGATTTGGAAAAAAAAGAATATTTGTCCCATATTAATTATGAATTAGAAAAAATTGGAGTTTTATACCACATCTACAAAAATCTTTTTTCGCTTGTTGACACTTTCCTATTTCGAAAAAAACGTTGAAATGTCATTACCAAAAACAATTACGATTCAATCCATGGCCAACTAAAAAGATCGTATTATTTTGGGTTTTTTTGGTATTTTCGCTATTTAGGATAAAATAGAATAATAAGTATTATATATCGTTGCAATGGTAAAAAACAATGTAATTTTATGAGCTACCCAGATATAGGGTGTCCATTAAAAAAATGATAATTTTCAAAATATCTCAAAAATACCCACCCTTATAATTTTTTCAAGTACACCGTTGGATTCTACGTAAAACGTTGCATGTTTTTTATATTTACAATTTTTTTTGTAACTCCGCTAATTACGAAGTTACAAGAGATTACAAAATACAGCCTGTATTTCCTAAACAAATCTAGTTAGCGTAGTTCTGATTATGCCATTAACCTAACCACTAAAAAAGAGGACACGACATGTATACTAGTTTTTTTGTATTTCTTACCCTTTAGTATGTACCCTATAATATCAACGAAAAAAAAACAACCTGTACAACACGTTTTGAAAGTCCTCACTCGCGTTTTAATTCTACTCCATTCGTGCCGAAAGAGTAGCTTTACGCGCTTGTATCATAAATTACTACTATAGAACTTCAATTCTACTTGCCTGCTAATCTAATGAAGGTATTATGTTTTTTAAGATATTTTTTAGAAATTGTCAACTGGTAACTAACTATTGCTTTTGGTTTTTTGGCTGACCATTATTTTTACCAAATGCTTTTCTGTTATTTAACAAAAAGTTTTCAACACGATTAGCAGTTTTGTTATTTTTTTAAATTGCTATTTTCTTATTGTATCACTTTTAAAATATGATTTTGTTAGATTTTAGTTTGGATAATTAAAAATGCATGTGTGTACTTTTTACCATTTAAATTATATGGTTTCTTCACTGTATTTTAATATTTCCATTGTAAACATTGCCAAAGGTGTTCCATGTAATATTTTAGATTATAAGTAAAAATACGTTGAAGTGTACTTTTGTTATATTTTGTATTTGAATGTAAATAGGAAATGGCTTACTAAATAAAATATAAAAATGGATTTACTTGTTTCATTATATCTAGATATTTATTAATACGATGTGCTGATATTGGTTTTTTTCTGAATAATTGGTATATTATGCTACTCGAGAGATTTCAATAGTATTTGTTATTTGTTTAATAATTAAGGGGTTAGAGCACTTTGAAATTGTGAGAAGTGCATCTAGTTGAAGGGAATACTCAAATTTATTAGAATAAAAAGGATACAACTGATTTTTATATAAAATCTGGAACATTTTAATCATCTAATACTTGGAGCTTTAAAATTACTTAACTTTAAGCAATGGTAATTATTGTTGGCGAATTTGTTATTAATTCAATGGTGAAACTGTGATTAGAAGCTGTAAAAGTTTCATGAATAATGCAGGGTCCACGAACTAGTGAGACCTACTTAAAATAGGTTGGTGGACCCTGTACAAGTTGATAAACACGTTTCTTCAATAATAATTTGTCTAACATTACCTATGCATCATTAATTTTAAACCTTAAATTAACAAAAATTGCCAAAAAACGAATTTTGTGACAACATACATATTGTGACATATATTAAACAAAGGGGGAGTGGAGACTAAATTAATTCATTCATTCATGTAGTTCTGCACTTCACATAACAAATTTTATAATATTTAACACCTGTTAGTTATGTATAAACAATTTGTAGTAACATTTTCCACATATTTCATGAATAAACTTAAAACTAAGATTTTCAATGCTTTTAATACTACATCCCGCCATTATTTTTGGCTCGGTTCATGCAAGTTAAACAACTGTTTTACCGACAGCTCACAACTACCATTTATTATGTCTATTAGCCCATACAACGATTTTATTTCCCGCTAAAACTCGCATCGTCGTATGTGGGAAACGATGAATATATATATATATATATATATATATATATATATTGTGACGTAATGTAATAAATAAATTTTTTATGGGTGGTCTAGTACATTTGTGGAGCAGTATATAAATAGAATTATTTTGTTATTCTGTGTTGATAGAATTTGTATATATGTTGATTGTTTATTTAGCATAAATGGCTTCGAAATATTCTTTATACTTTATCCATTGCAATTCTTTTTCATACTTAATTTAGACATTAGTTATTCTGTTATTTTGTACTGTTATGTAAATATTTTGATTGTTTATGTACCTTAAATTCATTAAAATTTTGTTATAAATTATGGAATAATAAGATTAACGATAGCAAGCTGCTTTTGCTATAAACTTTAGGAGTACCGGCTAGGCCTGTTTGTTTCTCACCGTTATTCTTTGTACCTTCTTTTTATACCAGAATTCCGATTACTGATATATTAAAGCTTGAGAATCAAATTTACATACTGCTCAACATTGATTTGTCAGCTCCATACAGTATGTTTGATTATGTTGTAAAAAAGTATTGTAACTAAAATGAAACAAAACGAACTATTGATGTAACAAATTTTTAAGACTTAAATTTACCAATCAATACGGGAAGTCATAGTAGCAAGTTACGGCGTCGATCCATCTCCTGCAACCATGATTAAAGTTTATTTTAGTTAGGATGATTATTTTAATTTTAATTTACATGCTATAATGCTCATACCTGCATATAGCAGAATATATCTACACTGCATCTCTTGTAATAAGGGTAACACCTGTTAGAGATGTCACAATAAATAAATATTAAATAGCTTCAAAATATCCGTTATGCTTTATGCATTAATAGTTATTTAACCAACAAGTGTGTTAATGAAGGCGATTAATAATCGAAACTGTTTAAAGCACGAACAAGCGATAGCGAGTGAGTGCCTTTAATAGTTGAGATTATTAATCGCCCATTAACAAACGAGTTGATTACAAAATTTTTTTGTTAACCGCAAAATCTTTTTTTGTGGTGAAAAATTTGATTAATACAACTAACCTCCATGCAAAATATCAAAACCTCAAAATCACAAAAACAGTTAATTAATGAAAAAGAGTGGATTAATCAAAAACAGTGTATTAATAGATCTATTAATCCATCCTTTTTTTTAAAACAGTTAATTGATGAAAAATAGTGTATTAATCAAAAACAGTGTATTAATGACTTCTATTAATCCGTCCTTTTTTAGGAAAAATAATTCATTAATATTGAAATTAAGAAGCGGTCAACGGAAAAATTATTTTTCATACTTAATTTAGACATTAATTATTCTTTTATGTTGTGTAGACAGCATGTGTCATTTTATTGATTGTTAATGTAGCTTATATAGTTTCGAAATATCCTTATGTTTCTTATCATATAGGTACTATTTAATAATTTTTGCTATGTGATATTGTAATTTTGCTTTTTATTAATTGGCCACATGCAGAAAAAGATAATCAAATAATTTTACATTATGTAATAAATGGTGGTGGATAGTACTATCGTTAGATCCTTAATTAACTAATTTTAATAATTTTGTAGATATTATTATTATTAAAGTAAAAATAATTAGATTAACTTTGTTAATACAATTTATTTCATAATTATACAATTATAGGAGGGCATAAATTTACGAGTGCACAAGAAACTGTTAATATCTGATCTACCACGGCAACATCGTCAGTTTTCTTTTTAGCCAGGAACATAGGCATCGTTTCGTGAAGAACTGTATTTTTTTGACGAAGGACTCCAATAACGCGTTTGACGTGTATTCTGAAAAAAAGATATAATTAAGATAATTATTGTAACAATATACTTGCACTACCTCACGCTTGCTATATTCCTGGTTGATTCTATATCCCTTGGATCGAGCTGCCGTTTTCCTTTTAGAAAAGCAGGCGTAATCACTGTGGCCATATGTAGTCCTACGGAGTCTTTTATTAAAAAGCCAAGATCTGCCAATACAAAATCTTCTGGCAAGAGATTGTTTAAAATCCCACAATCCTCTGTTAGACCTTTATCGCTTATTCTGCCACCATATCCATGTGATACAAATGATATTGATCCAGGAGGAGTGATGCCTATTAGTACCTTTACCGTATTATGGTGTTTGTACGTAGACCATGTAGTACATTGTACTTCAAGGCTACTTGATTTTTCCACTCTCATCTCAAAACAATCGATTATTACTGAAATCTTGTTGCCAAATGCTACCTTGAAGCATTCTGGCATTGATTTAATCAGCTGATCTCGTTCAGGCCAAATAATAAAATTTTTCATCCGATGATACATAATATTCAATGTGGTATAAAATATTCTGGAAATTGTTTGTACGCTGACGTTAAACATGTATGCCAATAAACTAAAATCTAAATGTATTCTAAGTTTTATCACCGTTATCAAAAACATGACTCTAAGCATGTTTTACTTACTGAATTAGGAATAAATATATATAATTAAATGTGAACTGTATATATTGTATGTATTTGGTGTAGCATTTGCCATAGTAGGCGTGTGTAAAAGAATTTTTTTTTGTAATGTCACAAACAAAGTATATCTATCTAACGCTCAAAACTTTAAATGCGGCATGTGCCGTGGGCTACAACGTCATTCTTCCATGCTCACGTAAAACTTTTACATTCACTGGAAAACTCTCACTTTTCTTAACTTGTAGAACCATTCTTTCCGCATTTTTTTTTACTGCGTTCCAACAACGTCGTATTAATTAGGACGCCTTCCAGAGGCGAGCGTTTCCTTTCCAGAGACTTTCCATTTGAAAAAATATTTTTTGGAACTTTTCCTTAGCGTGCTTTTAAAACTTTCTTTAGTGCAACAAAAGTAATAAAATTCGTCGTACATTTTAAATGCGGCATATGCCGCGGGTTTCAGCTAGTAGCCTAATAAAGGACAAAATAGTCTTTGGCATAAAATCTGACCCGGTCAGGAAAAAACTGTTATCAGAAGAAAATCTAACACTCCAAAAAGCAATCACAATATGCAAAGCGAGTGAACAGGCAACAAAGCAGCTGCAAGAAATGAAAGCAGGAGAAGCAGTTCAAGTAAATTTGGTGAAAGGCAAGCAGAAACCCAAGAAAAAAAATGAAGAATTCGATTGCAGAAGGTGTGGTCAAACACATGGAAAAAAATGTTGTCCAGCCTACCGGAAGACATGCAAAAAATGCGGAGGACAGGGACATTTTGAGAGCTGCTGCAGAGTGAAGGTCAAGCGAAGCAAGAACGTCAACGTAGTCGAGGAGGAGGAAGAACTGTATATCAACCAGGTGAATGCGATAACCGACAATAAGTGGAGCGAAACTATCACAGCCAAAAGCAAGAGATTTACAGCAATCCTAGACACAGGTGCACAGTGAAACGTAATTTCTACACGTTTAGCCAACCAGTTGGGAGCTGAAATCAAGTAATCACGCACGAAGAGGCTGGTACGATTCACCGACCACAAAATTGAAGTAATCGGAGAAATCACCATAAATGGTAAGATAAAGAACCTCTCTACCAAACTAACGTTTAATGTTGTAGATGAAAACGTCAGTACGATTTTGGGAAACAGCCCTGGGACGACCTAGGCCTTATACTGAGGATCAAAGAAGTGTCTGCAGAACAACAAGTAGGTATTCAACGGTCTAGGCTGCCTAAAAAATTTCGAATACGACATAGACCTAGTGGAAAATCCAAAATTCAGCAACAAGCCAGCAAGAAGAATAGCTCATAAAATAAGACAGCAAGTCAAAGAAGAGTTAAATGGAATGGTGAAGCAAGGTGTAATCAGGAAAATCAAAGAGCCAATCCTCGTAGTGAGCCCAATGGTAATCGTAAGGAAAAATAAAAAAATAAGAATTTGTTTGAATCCAACCGATGTAAACAAGAATATCCTAAGAAGGCATTACCCACTCAATACTATTGAAGAAATGGCCGCCAGAGTAAGTGGTTCCAATTACTATACAATTTTAGATTGCAAGAAAGGTTTATGGCAAATAAAAGTCAGTGAGAGGTCCCAAAAATACCTAGCATTTGCTACACCTTGGGGAAGGTATACATGCACCAGGCTACCGTTCGGATTGGCGTCAGGGCCAGAAGTATTTCAAGAAGTGAATAGAATACTTCAAGGAATTCCAAACACAGAATGCTCAATGGACGATATTCTGCTGTATGGAGAAGCAAAAGAAATAGTGAAACAGTAAAGCACAGAGCATCAAATTCTTAGGTCACATATTCACAAAGGAAAAACTAAAAGTGGATCCAACTAAAGTAACAGCGATACAAAATCTAACGACCCCAACAACCAAAACTGAACTTCAAAGATTGTTAGGTATGATTACTTATCTGAACAAATTCATACCAAATATGTCACAGCTGACAGATCCCTTAAGAAAGTTGTTGCAAAAGTACGCAGCATGGATTTGGGAGAGTGAACAACAAGATGCCCTTGAAAAAATCAAGAAAACTCTAGCAAGTCCACCAGTGTTGAAGTACTACGAGGTCAACAAAGAAGTTACGCTATCAGTAGACGCCAGTTCCAAATGCATGGGCGCAGTCCTGATGCAAGAAGATCAGCCAGTTGCCTACGCGACAAAAGCACTATCGGAAGCTCAACAGCAATACCCACAAATAGAAAAGGAAACGCTAGCAATCAGGTTTGCATGTAAGAAATTTCATAAATATGTTTATGGACAAAAATTGCTAATAGAAACAGATCATAAACCTCTGGAAACCATATTCAAGAAATCAATACAAAATGCTCCTCCAAGATTGCAAAGAATCCTGTTTGATGTGTTACAATACTCACCGATAGTCAGGTACAAAAAAGACACACAAATTCCAATAGATGATACCCTCAGCACAGACTGTTAATAGAACCCAGAAGATAACAACATTGAGGAAGAATTGGAAATTCAAATAATGCTCCCGCTGACCCGAAAAACAAGAGAAGAAATCGTAGAAGCCACCGAAAAAGATGAAGAGTTAAATCACCTAATTCAAACCGGGTGGAAAGAATCTGCTAAATCTCAACCAAAAGAAGTTCAACACTACTACACAATGAAAGAAGAACTCTCCATATATGAAGGACTAGTATTCAAATCAGACAAGCTAGTTATTTCAAAGTTCATGATAAACAGAATGTTGACAAATATTCATCAAGGCCACCTAGGAATCCAGAGCAGCTTAAAACGAACCCGTCAGGTACTATATTAGAGGGGACAAACGAAAGACATAGAAAACTTCATTAAGAAATGCCGTATATGCGAACATACACAAACAAGCAATGTAACGATTACATAGTAATCGCTGATAGCTACTCCGATTTCATGGATTTTAAACGACTACAAAACTCAACAACTACAGAAGTGATAAAGCATCTCAAAACATGGTTTGCAACACACGGCATACCAGAAACATTAAAATCAGATAATGGCCCGCAGTACAGCTCAAAACAATTCTGAGATTTTACTACTACTTGGGACTTTAATCATCAGACATCAAGTCCATATTACCTAAGAGCAAATGGCCTCGCTAAAGAAATGTTCAGATCGCGAAGAATATACTGAGAAAATGTTCAATGGACAAATCCGATGTGGAAATGGCCTTACTAAACTTCAGAAATACTCCAAGAAACGAAATTTTAGGGTCACCAAACCAAAGACTTATGAGTCGAACTACAAGAACTACATTGCCAATATCAAAAACACAGCTGAAACCTAACTTAGTGGAAAATGTAGAACAAGAACTTACCAAACTCAGAATCAAACAAAAACAGTATGCCGACAAAGGTACGAGGAGCAGTAAACCACTACAGAAAGGAGAAAAAGTAAGAATACAAACATCCAACGGAAACTGGCAATCCGGAAGTGTTCTCCAGAAAACAGGCAAGCCTAGGCCAGTAATTGTGCAAACAGACAAAGGAAGTATATACAGAAGAAACGCTGCACATTTGCACCCCACACAAGCAACCATAAACCAACCACAACCAACAGTTGTAGTGACAGAGCAACCAGAACAGAAAACTGGAAATCCAAACCAGTCGGCAATAGAAACGTCCAGCGCACAAACAACTGAAGTACATCATTTAAGGGATTCCAGGTTATCATCCAAGGCACCAACTACAACATCTGGTCGAACTGTCAAACCGGTTAAAAGACTGAACTTGTAATTAATTAACATGCAATGTAAAAACAAAAAAAAGACGGAGATGTAACATAAACTATCTATAGTTATGTAGTCTAGGGTGTAATTCTAGCAATAGGTCGTCTAGGGTACATGAGTTGTAAAATGACAGATACGTCCTGTAACCCATAACGTGTTGTACACAAGTAGTATCATTAAAGTGTATCATACCATTGTTATAGGCCATTCAGTAAACACAAAAACATTTAAATTTTCTTGAAGTTGGCATATACGTAAAATTTTTGTGCTAGTGATTCTGTATTTTGTTTTGCAAAGGTTTCCACACCTGCATAAAGGCTACTTTGAATATATAAATGACAATTAATAAATGTCATTATTGCAGTGTCAAAGTACATATTATTCTGGAAATTCTTGCCTGAACTTTTATAAAATGTAATAAAAATACCTATTAATAAATGCTAAATCAATAGTATCCAACACAGTATTTGTTTAACATTCTTAAAGGTAGTTATGACAGATGCTAATTAAATGTCACACTCTTAACCTATTTGTTTTAGTAACTTTCTGTAATTACATTCCTAGACAAAAGATGAATTTTAGAAGTACACTCATAAAATTTTAGAAATCAAAGGCCACTTTGTGTTTTTATGTTTAGTGAACAGACTATAGGTGTTATGTACATAATTACAGGTGTTACATGAAACAGCATCGTTAAAATTTTGAGTTTCTGTGGGAACCATAGCCCTAAGGGGTACACCATGCTACAAGCACCTTAAATACACCTTGTGGACGTCTGCGTCTAGACGCTCAGAAACACGTTCACAGCATCCTCACTACGATAAATTTCGAATATGGACAAACTAGCGTCAAAACAACATTTTAAATAATAAGCGAAAGAATACTGTTTCTGCACACGTTTTAACGGTATAAGGTCTTTCGATAGGGTTTTTGCTTCCTTTCCTCAACCGGTGCTAAAACAACAAACGGTACTTTCAACTTCTCATGGCAATTTTCAAATACCAGAATGTTCTAGGGCCTCACCTCCCTTACGTATTCTTTTTCAATTCGGTCGTAGGCATGATTACACATGATTACAGTCAAACCGCCGATGTTCTTTCAACCCTTCAGCTGTGCGAATATAACTTACAGTCATTGCAAAAATGTGTTGCACCGTAGCTACGCGTCATTTGTTTTGTTTGTTCAATCCTTACACATTTATAGAAAGCTGTGGATTATTTATTCTATTTATTTATTTAATTTGTATTTAAATGGGGTAACAACAGTCAAAAAGACAAATTACAGTTACCCTACAGAATATAGTTAAGCTAAAAAAAACACCGCAAAGTAAGAACTAATTTAAAAATTAACGGAGGTTAAGCGAAGTAGCGAAATTAAATCAAACTGAAACAAGGATTTTTAAATCGTAAAAAGTAAATTTATTTTGAAAAACATCGATATTCGGATTTTTATTACTATAGAAATTGTAATATTTTACAAAACGAGTGGAGAGTTAGCCGCAGAGTTGGTGTTACAAAATGCTATACTAAACAGATCATTGCTTCTTGTTGAGTGAACGGGAATACGTATACCAAGTAGATTTAGGAGTTCCACACAGTCAATATTATTATTGACCAGTTTGTGTAGTGTGAATAGATGCACTAGTTTACGACGCTGCGCTGGCTGAGAGGAGTAAGCAAACATATGCTACCCGGAAATTACCAAAAACAAGTCTCAGAAATTTATATTTTCGTACACTAGCATTGAAAGAGCTGCTTTGCTTTACAATTTATTAATTAGAAAGTTGCACTTTGCGGTATTCGTACGGCAAAGTAGCACTTTGCCGTACGAATTTTACTTTGCCGTACAAATACCCCAAAGTGTACCTTTCTAATTAATAAATTTTACGACAAATTCAGATGAGAGGATAAATTTATTATTCCGTTTTGTATGTTAGTCTACAAAAAAATATTATACGAAACTCGTATGAAAGTGGCTTTTTCATACTCGTCTCGAAATTCCGGACTCGGCCTAACGGCCTCTTCCGGAAACATCTCACTCGTACTGAAAAGCTCCACTTTCTATACTTGTAACGTAAATTACTATTTCATCGAACATTATTAGAAAATCGAATTTTACCATCTCCATTTCCAGAGGGGGCACTGTAATAATCTTTCAAACCAAATTTAAAAAATAATTATGTCTATAATTAACTTTTTTGCTTTAAATAATAGCTACTCCCCTTTTGTAAAGATATTTGCTCAATAAAACTTAATTTTAGCAATGTATTCGTGACATTTTTAATTCGTGACAAACGCTATTCGATTTGCAATCATTGGCAAATTGTTTTATTATTGTTAACAGCTCTGTCAATTTCACAATAGTAACCTGGATGAGAGCTATGTTGACAAAATTATTGCAGGATGGCGTTGTAGGATCAAAAATAATACAGTGCCTGTATATAGACAGTGGCGACAATGGGGTGTCCTATTTTTGATTGGCTCTCTATATCACGTGGTTTTAGCCGCCATGTTTAGCCTAAATCGCTTGTGATTCGTGTTATACTTTTGGCAGTACTGAAGTGTATTGTCAGTCTATGTCAAATTCGAGGTTAGTAGGTTATGTGACATAGACTCACGCAAATATTAACCTGCAATTCTCGAATGTTTTCAGTACTGCCAAACGTAAAACACGTATCACAGTCGACTCTGATTACGGATTTAAATGAACAACCGTTAGAAATTTGCCTAAATATGGCGGAGAGGGTGTGGCTTAGTTGTATTGTCGCCACTGTCTATATAAAGGCACTGTAAAATATAATGTGTAAACCATGGGCGGTAAAGTGATTTTTCAGGCTTCAAGAAGTGTCCAGGCTCGCTAAAGCTCGCCTGTCTATTTCTTCTTTCAGCCTGGAAAATAATCACTTTACCGCCTAGGTTTACAATATACTATTGTACGCTCTCTATTCTGTTGATATACGTTAGGTATTGTGGAGCCCATATGTTGCTAGTAAACTCAAGATTACTGCGGACAAATGCAAAGTATAGGGCTTTTAAAGTTGAAATTTTATGAAAAACGTTACAATTTCTATTAATAAATCCAAGCATCGTATAGGCTTTGCGAACTACTGAATCCATGTGTTGGTCAAAATTTAACTTGCTGTCGAAGATGACCCCAAGATCTTTTATGATCACAGCGGTCGACACTATTTCGCGTGAAATGGAAAAAAAAGCAGACAGCTTGTATCTGTTTCTAGTAAAAGAGATGTGGAAACATTTTTTGGTATTTATTTTTAATTTATTAACTGCACAATATTTGCAAGTCGATCAATATCTGCTTGCTTCAATTTGACTTCAAGAGCACTCTTCACAACAATATAAATCTTTTTAGATGTCTTCAGCGTCAATGGAATGGCAAACCGCAAAAAGAAATTGACAATCTGATACTGTCAATGCCGCGAAGATGCCGAGCAGTTTTAAATGGCGTTTGAATGTTTAATTTCATGTGCAGAATTAGAAATTAAGCAAACATTTTAAATTACAAATTAAGTTAATACTGTTTCATTTCTTTGGTTTTGTCTTTAAGCAATTTTTAGTGTAATAAAAATGTTATGTAGAGAGTTAAAATATCTTAGTATAGTTTCGGAAGTTACGTGTTGTTATATGTAATTGAAATATAGCTAAGCATTAGTTACTACTTAGTCTCTTTAATTAAAAAAATCATGTGTTCCTTAGACTTTTTTAATGTGTGTATTAACCTCATTTTTGATATTGATTAATCTTAGTTTCTTTGACCTTCTTTGTGTTTTAACATGTGTTCTGGATTCAACAGATTTGTGTAAACAAACTGGCTTTTCTTTTGAAACACAAAAGGCAAATAATGATTCAAATATTCAAGCATGCGAAACGTCTTATTAAAATTTAAAGTTACTACCTGAAGGATTAACAGAAGTCTAATTTCAAAGGTCATCGTTTTAATTTTGTGTATATTTATAAGTGAGTACATTAATAGTATATTTCATAAAAGCAAATCTGGGCAAATTACTTTTAAAAAGTAATTAATTACTAATTATCAATTGCCGCCTAATGAAGTAATTGAATTACATGAAATTTCAATTACTAAAATAAAATAGTAATTCACATATCAATTGCTTAGTAAATGTCATTGCACTACATAAATTACGTTTAATATAAATTTTTGTTGCACGAGGAAGCGCCTGACTATGAAAGAAACGAGGTAGACTCACAACTAAATTTTATTTTTCAATATATTCCCCCCTGACATCAATGCACTTATTACATCGTTTCAGCAACAATTCAATACCCTTAAGAAAATATTCCTTCGGTTTGTGTTCATAATGTGCCCAAACTGCAGCCTTCACCTCTTCATCGTCACTGAAATGGCACCCGCGAAGGTTCTTTTTCAAATCTCCAAACAGGTAATAGTCACTGAGGATCATATCTGGACTATACGAAGGGTGATCGATTTGTTCGAAACCGCAGTCACGAATTGCGGCTTGCGCAATTCCAGCAGTGTGCAGGGATACATTATCGTGCAGCAAACGCACGCCTGTGGTTAGTTTCCCACGTCTTTTCTCCCGAATGTTTTGTCGTAATTTGTGCAGGAGTGTTACATAATATGCCCCGTTGACTGTGGTATTGCTTTGTTTAAAGTCTATGAGAAGAATGCCCTCCCAATCCCAAAAAATCGTAGCCATCACCTTTTTTGTCGACTGATGGACCCTGAAATTTCTTGGCGGTGCTTCTCCTGTTCGTCTCCATTTCATCAACTCCCTTTTGGACAAAAGATCCTAGTAAAGAACCATAGTTGCATTTCCTGTGACAATTGTCTTCAACACGTCCACAGGGTTTTCTCCACAGAGCTCCAAAAAGGATCGAGCACATTCAACACGACACTGGCGCTGAACTGCTGAGAGATGTTTGGAGGCCCACATTGCACTAACTTTATTCATTCCTAAATGATCGTGGAGGATTCGGCGAACGCTTGTATCTGAAAGCCCCGGCATTTTTGATATTTCTTTCACCTTCAAGCGTCGATTGCTTAATACGAGGTCCTCAACAACACTTCCACCGCCCTTCCTGTTCTTGCGTCATCTTCCAAGGATTCCTGCCCCATTCGAAACCGTTTTGGCCAATCTTTTACCACAGAATAAGACGAGGAATTTACTCCGTACACTCCATCCAGCCGATCTTTGATGCTTTGAGGAGAAATGTCTTCTCGAGTAAGGAATTTGATAACAGCTCGATACTCAATTTTTGTGACTTCTGACATCGTGATGAACGAGTGTCAGTTATAAGAAAACTAATTGACATAAAATCCATTTTTGTTTTTTCCAAGGCTAATAAGACTTAAAACAATGTGTTACCAAAATTTTGACAGGCTGCGCTACCTGGATCTATATCAGGGCGAGAAATTTTGGCGCTTCCCTCGTATATTTGTATTTAGTAGTATCTAGATAGCCTTCGCTAGTAGATCGTTTAAAGCAAGCCATTTGCAATTCATAAATAATTAGAATTATTGTAATCTGTACTGAAACAGTAGAACAGTATTAGTTAAGATGGTTTGGACATTTAACAAGAATGCAAAAAACCTATCTGCCAAACCCAAACCCAAACAAAGACAGGAAGAGGGCAACTACAACTGACATGGGACAAGACTATCAGCTAAATTCTAGCAAAGAAGGAAAAAACATGGGAAAATACGAAGGCAACATAAATAAATGCAAAACAGTAGGAAAAATTCCTACACGAACACTAGAATGAACACAATAAGTACCCGACACCTATCGATAAATAGGGATAAAATTATCAACATTGCGATACCATTATAATCGTTGCCTAGTTTTATTCAAGTTACAACCACAATTACGGCAGCTACAATTAAAACGTATCTCATTTAGAAACATTTGTCAATGTTGATACTTTACTTAGAATATTGATTTTTCACATTTTCACACATTTGGCCATCCTGTATATGTATCATGAATCAATATAATATAATTAAGTTAGTTGTTAGTTGTTTTCTAGTATTTAGCCCAGACACATTATTTACTTCTTACACAATAATTATTAGCAAGCTACACTGCTACACAAAACACAACATATGCACGTATCATCTAAAAACATACGCGTGTGCACCAAACATTGCAATTTGCTTAGCAGGTAACGTAATAAGACTATTTTATCTCTTGCGTTCTGGATATTTAATATTAAATCGAAAGCAGTAATTTAGTAATGAAATTACCAGAAAGTTATTTAATTACCTCGAGTAATTTTAATTATCACAAGTAATTCAAATACTTTTAAAGTCATTTAAAAACCTTACAGTAATTTATTTACTCAAAAGTAATTGAGTAACTGAGTATAGTAACTAATTACTTCCAAAAAGTAATAGTCATGTACGTTTTCACAAAAATATCAATTACCAATTGCAATTACCGTATTTTGAAAAGCAATTAAATTCCAAGAGAAAAGGAACTTAATTAGTAATTTAATTACAAAGCTCTGCATCAAGGTCGGGAAGGTGATGCTTTACTGACAATACGTTATTTTAATTCAGTCTTCAGGCGTTTACTGCCCATGAAAGCCCAGAGCCCGTGTACCAATGTTATTTCTACTAAGGATCAGAATTTATTGGAGATTTAAGTAACTTCCCAAATATGAAAAGTTTCATATTTTAGCTGAAAGTGCAAGGTTCACAGTATTTGTATGCATTTTGTAGCACCTTTAAAAAGCTCCATCTACTCATCCTGCTACGAGCTTGATTTCCAGTACGAAAGAACTCACTGCAATTCGTCTCACAACTAAATTTGTATCACGATCCCAACTGGAACAGGTGCGTTGTATATTTTCCTCTCAGGACTGCAATCCCAACTTTTGCGTTGTTTGTAGTGCTTGTTTGAGTTTAAACTCATTTTTGCCTTGCTTCGGGCAACGACCCTAGAGCTGCAGGCAACCATCAGGCTCCAAAATGAGCTGGCATCAGTTCGAAGTCAACGACCCAACTTCAAATGTCTTTTCAAATCACAAAAACCCAACAACTATCCAGGCACTTGTGTAACAAATGTACAGTGTGTTTTATCGATTTCTATAACGCATCGCACTGGTATGTTCTCACTCACATAGTTTAAACGGCACTGTTAGTTTATAATTAGCACTGAAATAACTTATTAAGTATTTAGTATCTTATATTTTTTGCTAATTATATTACAATGGTTCCTGTTCGGGTGTTTGTTCAATGTGTTTCTGCGAAATTTCAGGCGAAATTAACGTAAATGTGCTAAACCCTACTTTTCTTCGGGCGAAGCTAAACGCTCGCAATTTTACAGTAATTCTCACATTCTCTGCGATAGATGACCAACTTATTAAAGTTGCTTTGATGTTGTATAAATTTGTAAATGATGTCTGCATAAGGCCATAGTTGCTTAAATGCTAGCAAACAACTGTGTTTTTTGTATGATAAACTTGAAAAGAGGCTTTCACGAATGGGGCCCCCAGTTAATCCGCTGCGAATTCCGGTTCAATGGGATTGCCGGGAACTGCCACTTAATAACCTTTGACTTGGGTTCAGTTATTTGTTGGAGTGAAACAAGACTTAACAAACACGAGTATATTGAGTAACAACGATTACAAACGTCACTGATGGACCGATGGTTTTTTACAATAGCTTCAACTGTTGTGACACGCTTGGATTGGCCACGCGAAAATAGGGAATTGCGCGTAACCGTCACACAAAACAACCTGGAAACGTCTTTACCAGGGAGCTAGACCGACCGCAAACCAGCACAAAGCATAGCTGAACTTGCTTACTCGAAATTCTGAATCTAACTGAAGCTGAATTGACAATGAGCTAAACTCGCAAATTCAACAAGGAGGGGAAGGCTCAAACACTATTGGCTGAGGCGATCCTGCGTAGCCAATCGGAGCGTCGCACGTTGTTTAGGAATAAATGCTTATTTTAAGAAATCTTAATGTTAAGCTCTCTCAATGAGGCATTGTATTGAACGAAATACATAAACACATGAGTCCCAAATACGCTAAGTCGGCTTAAGTCCTATTAGAAAGTGTATCCATCCGCTTAAAAGCCATTAAGGGAAGCTTACAAATTCCTTTCCAATATTAACAGAGGCAAACAAATACGGCAAGATGCAAATTTGACTTTACCACGACCTTTGAATGAGATAGAACAGTTATGACTTGAATTACATGAATAATTATAAGCAAAAAGGTTTTGATGCACGCATCTGTGTGAATCAAACAAACTGTAATATCACAAAATTTACTTTATAATGCCACCTTTCATGTATGAGACTATATGATAGCAATATATAAAATACTTGTACCTATTTTGTACTACATTCTTGCTTTCATTATTTTAATATTTTCGGAATTTGTAGTTTCAAACGTCCACTTACGAAGGAAATTCCGAGTAAAGATCTTAACCAATGTTTTTAAATAGAATTTGAATGACATTGATCAATATGTATCTGTTACGCCGCTTTGTAAATTTTCCTATTCGTGAAATAAGAAAAATTGTGTCAATTTCGTGAAATCGGCACTGCATCTGCTGATTTCATGTATTAGGTGGAGATTTTTAGAATTCGTGAATTTGGCATCAGCAGTTTCTGTCTACTACGTAAAATAATCAATAAATTGAGTTGCTAAAGTAAGCAGAATCAAACATAATTCTAATAACACTAATATCGCCTGTGTCATGAAATGAGCATTAGCCATATAGAATTTCTGCCTACATGAGATCGGCAAATGCAGTTTCACGGAGTAGGAAAAATGATACCCATTTCATGATTTGAGATTTTTTTTAGATTGGTCGTAACATATATTTGTTATAGATCTTAAAAATCGTGTATAACATGTTAGAAGAATATTATTAGATGTGTAAGTAACTTTGAAAAATGCAAGATTAGCTATTACGATTATTTAATAGCTACTTAACGTAAAAACAAGAACAATAATTTGTCTTTATAGTAGAGTCATAAATCCTGATTTTAAAGTAGCTGATAGTTAGGAGCACGTCAGCATCGGTAACGAATGTTTGAACTATTAAACAGATTGTAAAGTAAGTCGTAAATACTTAACACACGCAAGCGAATCTTACACACGATGAAACTATTGCTTAAAAAATAAACTTATTTCCACCTACAACTTGCACAAATAATATAATGTCTAAAACAAATGTTTTTTTAATTCAACTTTCCAGTACTGAAACGTTAGATATAGTACCAATAGGTAAAATACGATAAAACAACTATCTCTTTACCATCTACGATCTTCGCGACCTAACAGCAAGTCAGGCAGTGGTGTTTTTTATGAAAAAGCTGTGGTCTTGTCCTACATAAAAAATGCTGGTGATTCTGGAAAGGATCTGAAAGATACAGTATTCTACAGATAGAGCACCTAGTAATTACTTTCTAATATAGCCTATTTAGTCCAGGGTAACTAGCCCAACATCAGGTACAGTTTCTTAATACAAGGTATAAATTGGTAAACACAAATTCTTGTGTAATGGGCATCGCGGGGTGAGCGCGATGCACAAACAAGCAAACGGCGCAGCACAGTGGTTTCAAATCCTGAAATGCTGTACAAAACCTCAAATTAACTTAGACTCCAAAAATTGGCTTACAGGGATAGTAGGTCGCTTATTACAAATATGAAATCAAAATTACTGTAAATAAAATGGCGGATCCTCTATTTGTTGGTGATTTTCGATCACAAAACATGGTTTTGATCTACTTTGTCGTTGGCTACGTATTTAGTTTTTCTTATGTTTTTCTAAATCTTGTTTGAAGTAACTCTGCCATTTCTTGTAATTCTTCTCTGCTTTCACTGAATGAATACTTACCTTATTCAGTAAACTAGAAAAAGCCTATAGATCTACAAGAATCTAGATGAACAAGCAAGAAATAATTAAGATTATATTATATCTAATAACAAAAATGTAGTTAATACAGCAAATATAGATTGCAATCATCGTATTCCACGAGCAAAGGCGCATATCAACATAGTACAATATTAAAGAAAACTAGCAACAACTAAACCCCACTAAAAAACGTAGAATAGCTGAAAATGAAAACTGATGAATACCAGAAAATATTCAAATGTATGTAAAATAGAAAACAGAAAAAGACACTCTCGATGATTGAATTCAGACATAGATAGTACATGGCATAATGCAAAACATTTCAAATTAAAACAGGCACAACGCAAAATAGAAAACTAATTAACGAAGCTATTTTTGATATAGGTGAGTCTAATAAGTCACCAACCTAATTTTTAAAAGGGCGTCAATTAATATTCAACAGCCTTCCTATGACGTACGTTTATCTTCAACATGCTTCTGTTGGTATCCTCATAGATAAACGGCGTGTTGTAGGTACTTGGTCGTGTGCGTGTGTCACGTATTCATCGGTTACCGATCAAACCACTTCGTCTTCCCCTTTCGAGTGTACAATGTCGAGCTGTTTTCGTACAAAGAAAACAAATCTTATGAAACGTCGACAAAAATAACACATAGGTCACACATACAGGAAAAATCTGTAGCAGCGCAAGAAACCTGTAAATAAAAAAAACAACGCAACGTGCAATGACATTAAACAAAGTTAGTTACAAATTAGGTAAACACCCTACATTTAAGCAGACACGGGGAATATTCACATTTCCTTTAATGTGTAATTTCAGATAGGTACCTTTGAGCTGAGGAAAACTGACCAGCAAAGCTGATTCGGCAGATGGTTTATGTGACCCAAATTTCAGCTTTGTCAATCGTAGCAGGTTTCGTTACCAGCTGATTTTAATAGCTTGCATACTTCTACAGTGTGCGGACGTGCGGAGTGAACAAGCCTCAGCGTTGACAATTCTCGTTCTGTTCCAATAAACCCAACGCTGGTCCAGCTATGTATTTCTACAACTAATATAAAAAATGGAGCAGCAACTGCTAAATTTTAAGATCCACATCTTTGTATTTGAAATGAAAAAATTTTAATTAATATTCAAATGTATTATTAGTTAGGGAAGCTCTACAACGTAGTGCACAGACAACGCCCTAGTTTTTCAACGCCCTGTGCAATTTTTTAACCAAGATTCATCAAATGAGCAATTTTTAAACAGTGAAACTTATTAAGGTAAATATCTATTTATAATTTACTATACTAATTGCAAGTTTGTAAGTTACGCTAATTGAAGAAACAGTTGAAGAATCGAAAAAATCCAATCAGCAACGACGGATACAGCAAATCTTTGTTTAGAAAATAAAAACTAGGCAAGAGGGAAGAATAGTTTGATAACGATTGTGAAGAGGTCTTATCTGAGAGATATATATAAATAGAACACAAGAAACAAAAGAAATTATGAAGAAAAGAAAGAGACAACAAAACGAATTTGCCGACCGAAAGAGAAGGAGGGAACTAGAAAAACAATTAAAAACAACTAAAGACCATTACACTAATAAAGAGATAATACATTTCTATCAAGAAATTCAAGACAAACCACGAATGCCGACATAATTTATTGCAGAAGTAAGGGCTGCGGGAGCATTAATAAACATCTTAATAGCAAAAAATTTATGTAGAGCAGCCAAGATTCGTTGTATATAATACAATAATACGACCAACACTACATGTGGAAATAGAAAAGTCCGGAGGAAGATTTTCAAAAGCGTCAAAATGTCAGAGAGCATATGCGAAGACATACGAAAAGAGAAGTAGTGGAGATAAACAGAAGACCGAAAATAGCACAAACAATCCCAATACAGATAGCTAGAAGTTAGGACAAACAAAAATAAGACGTGCAAAGAAAAATTGATTCCAAGATGTAGAGGAAATAGGTGGAAATGATGTGAAAGTGAAACCAGCAAAGAAGCGGAAAAAGTTAAAACAAGTATTTAAACATAGTAGAAAGCGGGGGCGTCCATATCATGTAGCGCTAATAGTTGTTTAGACCACAAGTGTTAGAAGTGCAACTTTTTTCACAAGTGTGAAAGGCTGCGTCTCGTTTAATAATCCACACGCGTGAAAAATAAGCACGCTAACACGAGATTATAAGAATTTTTAAAATTAACGCCGCAAAAAATTATTCTCTTTAATTTAGTACTACTACCATTTTTTTTCATAAAATGGTGAGCAGGAATATGCATAACCGTGATAAGCCATGTAAATTGCCTATGTTCAGAGGTATGACCAACCACCCGGCTGGGAACGGATGAGAATCCACCCACAGCACTGGACACAATATTCAGAGCTTGATTGGTTACAGGATATTAAAAACCACATTGTATCTTGTCAACGTTTCAGATAGCTTTATTCCTTTATCAGTGACCTGGTTGGGATTAACAATTAGTCACAGGAGTGATATAACAAGCAATTTGTGATCTTACCGAGAAATACTAGTGCATAACCTTACAGTTGTTAACATGTGTTGATGGAAAATTTATATTTTTAACAGGTATGAAGAAGGTGGTGAAGCCGCATTTTCTGAACAACAGAAGCACATTGAGTACTACTGAATGGCGTAATAACACTTTAAAATACACAGACACAATAAAAGTTTAAAATTCGTTAATTATTAAAACCAGGTCATGTCCATGCAACGTCATGAGTAGGTGTTAATTGCAAGCACTTCCTGCATTCTTATAGTGCGCGCAGGTGTAATGAAACACGCGTCGGAATAGTACGACAGAAGGCCAAAAAGTAGTTAGACGGTCCTTCTTAATTACCACAATTAAGTTGAGTTTAAAGGTAAAAATTCAAAGAAAATTTATTATTGGCCATAGATAGCAAAAGCTGATAGGAAACACTTAAATTATTAATATCTTTTTTTGAATTTAATGCATTAGGAGTCCGAAAATGCTGCACATCTCTATAAAAGTACGTCTATTAGTATTACGCTCAGTAGTTATGATTTTGGGATTTACAAAATCCATGCTATGGCCAGTATTGCTGACATGGGTTGCTAAGGTGTTACGGTATTAAAAGAACTTTTACGACACCCACCCAAGGTGAGCATCGCACCAACTGAATCAGTCCTGGAAAACTGGCACACTTGCCCTGAAATCGGTTCGAAATAGGCTAATAGGCCACGGCTGGAACGCTCAGGGAGTCGGGCGTGAGTCACACGATACGTTCTGGGCAAGCGTGCGGTGGCATAGTATATACAGGGTATGTCGAAATTATGAGGGCGCCACCAAGCCTGTCTTAACCCGGCTAACCGGGCCTGGACGGTTAGACGGGAGCGAAGCATGCACAAATACTCCGCCGATAGGATTACTCAAGAGTTGCAAGGTCAAATAACAATTTCGGGATTGCCTTAAGCAAGGATTATAATTAGGTGTCAATCCGACCACGACTGCGCAGCTGTCTCACTCACCTGCACGCTCACAGCTTCCTCGTTCCGTCGTACAATAATCCGTACAATAAAGGGGCGTCTATCTGTAACAGAACATGCACAAGCCGAAACAAACAACAGCTCCCTTAACTAACCAATCATATATTGAACTTCGGGTTACAATGGCAGCAGAATGCGTCGCCCTGTATCTAAACTTAACCTATAATTAAGGGCACCAGCTGGCACGCGCGCTCTAAACTTAACGACAGATGTTGCACATTAGTGAACAGCAATGAGCAGTAATAGGTAGTAATGAGTACAAATATGCACGTTGCCTTATGCGGAGGGCAGCGAAGATTTACATTAACACTCGCGGCATGAACAGTCTGCAAGTCTGAATGAATACACCAGCGCAGTAATGAGTAGTAATGGGTACAAATATGCACGTTGCCTTATGCGGAGGGCAGCGAAGATTTACATTAACACTCGCGGCATGAACAGTCCGCAAGTCTGAATGAATACACTAGCGCAGTAATGAGTAGTAATGAGTACAAATATGCACGTTGCCTTATGCGGAGGGCAGCGAAGATTTACATTAACACTCGCGGCATGAACAGTCCGCAAGTCTGAATGAATACACTAGCGCAGTAATGAGTAGTAATGAGTACAAATATGCACGTTGCCTTATGCGGAGGGCAGCGAAGATTTACATTAACACTCGCGTTCACAGCGGTAAGCAGGTTAAAGGCACATACCTTAATGCGTAGGCGGCGAGGGAGCCTGGTACAGTTGAGTTGCGACGAGCTGCAATCGTAGGTGGCAGGTACCTTCGGTGTTACAACGGCGAAAGGGGGTGAATGCACAACCGCCTCAATGGCGACGGGAGACGCGTCAGGACGCGTACAACGGGACGACGAAAAGAAAGGGGCCACTTTCGTTCTGCTGAACCAAATCCTCGTAGGTCGAGATGAAGGGGGCACGACCCCTCACTTACAGTAGCAGGAACTGGGCTCCAAAAACACCCACGTTACGCCGAAGACCACTCGACAAACTCCGACTCACAACCACCACACAAGCGCTCTCTGCAACGGGCTCCGGACGACTGCCAAGAGGGAAGCGCCGGCAAAAGGTCACCTTGGCCGCGTCCCCCACGTGACTAAACCACAGCGAATCGCAAGGCGATAAAATGAAACAAGCCAATGCGGGCCACGCTGGTATCACGCCACCACAGCGTGCTATTCGGAATTCGGAAAAACGCCATCAGAGGAGAGCTCCAACCGACGACAAATACTGCTTTTGGGGCTAAATATGTGCGAAATCGTGATTCTGGAATTAGGTGATGGAGCCAAATAAAGAGCTAAAAGGGCTTAGCATACGGGCACGCTGCTCTAAAGCCTAGGCGGCTATTTAAAATACCAAAATGACCTAACTAACGGCGTGAAATGCAATTAAGCATCTGAAACAGCAAAATGACTTAACACTCCCCTTACTTGAAAGAGAGTTCCCCGAAGTCTCTTATAAAACAACGAGGCATTTTGGCTGCGGCGCCACGAGCACTCAAACGGCCGGAAACGCTGGTACAATAGCTGTACCCCCAAAGGAATTACGCACACCGGCCACCAGATAGGGTACGACAGGAGGGAAGAGAGAAGAGGAAGAAGAAAGACTGGATACGCCAGTGGAAATACGAAAATTGGGTAGGACCTGGAGGTTCGCTGATGGCTAGTACACACTCCCCGGCCCACGGAAGACGGGCGACAAGAAAACTGGCTGTCCCAAAAGGAGTGGCGCTCCGCCAGGGGTCCACAAAACGATTCGAGTCTGGCTCCCTCGGGGAACCAAACGGGCAAAGACTAGGCAGGCTGAGGACAGTCTCGCCGATCCGGCTCGACTGCCCCTCCCAAAATAGGAGTGCCACCACAACGGTTCGCAAAACCACGTCGATAATCGACCACCAAAACGACAAAACAACAAACAAAAAAAAAATATAACCGACCAGACCCGAAACGGGTGTGGCACGCACTGCGGCGGCGGCCACAAAACGCCGACTGGACCTTAACACCGGGTCCATGACGGTCGCCTAACAGTGCGGTTTTGGAAGGTGGAAAGAGAAAGAGAACAACGGGGTTGGGTAGTTGTCGCCGGGACGCGGTAGATAGTAATGACAAAGGGAAAAGAAAGGTAAAGATAGAGCATAGAGAAGGAGGGTTTGGGGTTCCAAATTGAAACCGTGAAAATATCTAATAAAAAAAAACGCGCGGTTAGCGCTCGTCAAAATCGGGTCAATAGAACGTCTTACTCCCATGCACACTTCCGACCAACCGTTCCAAAAGAACATGGGGGGAGGGAAAAAAAAGGAATAAGTCCCTCGCAACCTGTCCCGCAAGCCGCCTGAAGAGGGCACGTTGCGCGTCACGGGATCGGCGCATTGTGGGGTTCCCACAACAAGGAAGCTCGGGAAAAGGTAGGTACTACTGAAGATACGGCTCTAGGCCGGCGGTATGGCCGTCAAGGCCTACAAAGAAAAAGGGAGGGGGGTTAGGGAAAACGGGCGTTAGAAGGCTAAACGTCCGTGGGATTGGGTTTTAGGTCTTTCGCGTGCCAAGTGCCTTTCGGGGCACCGGTCTCGTCGGACAGCTCGTAAGTGGCAAGCGAAACTTGCCGACTGACATAAAACGGCCCTATAAATTTTGGAGCCAACTTGGCGTTAAAATATTTCGCCGCGTCGGAAAGTACGTAATTTCGTCGCCAGACGGTATCGCCAACGGCAAATTGAGCCGGGCGCCTTCGCAAATCGTATGTCGCCTTGGAGGCTTTGTACGCCACGTCTAGTCGCTTGACTATGTCTTCATATACCGACCTTAACGCGGGAGTCCGTCGTAACAAGTCTTCGCGACTCTCTACTCGTATTTGTTCCGAAACATCCACCTCCTCGGGGTTATTGGCGCGCGTCCCCTTTAACTGTATCTCTCTGCCAAAATTGGCGAAATATGGGGTCATGCCGGTGACTTCGTGTACTGCGGTACGCACTGCGCAAGCGACTTTCGACAAATATTTATCCCACTCCCGGTGGTTGTCTTTCACGTACGACGCTAGCATAGTTTTTAATACTCGATTAACGCGTTCGACGGGGTTGGCCTGCGCATGATAATGCGCGTTAAAGATAATTCGTGATTTATACGTATCGGTAAGCTGTCGGAATTCTCTACTGCGAAACTGTACGCCGTTGTCAACCAAGACGTACTGAGGTGCTCCAAAGAGCAAGAAAACATCGTTCTCAATTTTCTGAGTCACCGCGGTCGCGGTGGCGGTACGCAACGGGAAGAAAAGGGTAAATTTGGTAAAGTAGTCAGCCACGGACAGAATATACACGTAGCCTTTCTTTAAACGGGGCAACGGCCTACAATGTCGATAGATATCATTTGCCACGGCTTATCCACCACGGGGTGACGACACATCAAGCCGGCCGGGCGTTTTTGTTCGGGTTTTTGCGCTAGGCACGTCGCGCAACGATTAACGTAACGGGTCACATCCGCCTTAAGTTTAGGCCAGTAATACTGCTGAGCGATACGGCCGTAGGTCTTGTAAATGCCCAAATGGCCTGCGGTAGGTTCGTCATGGTTTTTGCGAAGAATCTCGGCGCGTTGAGGCTTCGGAACCACCTCTTTCCAACTCGTGCCTTCGTCCAATTCGGGGTATTTTACGTTAACATGTTTAAACAATTTCCCTCGCGATAGTTTCCACGCCGAATACTTGAATGGTCTTTCTACGACGCGTGTACACATGCGCCTATACCAACGGTCAGTTCGACTGTCGTTCGGCGCCTGAGCACCGGCTTCGGGTTCTCCAGAATCGACAACTAAGACTACATCTATTTCGGGTATAGCACGGGACAGCGCATCCGGAACGACGTGGTCTTTTCCCTTCCGGTGTTTGATCGTAAAGTCGTATTGTTGGATACGAACAGCCCAACGGGCGAGTCTCCCGGTGGGTTCCTTAAGATTATTTAGCCAGATAAGTGAATGATGGTCAGTAACGACTGTGAAGTGAGTGCCTTCCAAATACGGACGTAACTTCTCTATGGCCCACAGGACGGCCAAACATTCGCGTTCCGTAACCGAAAAGTTACGCTCAGGCTTCGTAAGAGTCCGACTAATGTAACAGATGACCTGTTCTTGGCCATCAACGGTCTGAGTCAGCACGGCGCCGATACCAACATTGGAAGCGTCCGTCTGTACGATAAACGGGAGAGAAAAATCGGGACACGACAAAATGGGTGCCGAAACTAGGCAATTTTTGATGGTTGTAAATGCGACTTCGCATGACTCGGTCCACTCAAACTTCTGAAACTTTTTCAATAACGACGTCAGCGGAGCAATAATGGCTGAGAAACTTGGTATGAAACGCCGATACCACGATGCCATGCCGACAACTCGCCTTATCTCCGAAACGTTTCTAGGTCGCGGCAAGTTAAGAATCGCCGAAACTTTATCGGGGTCGACTAAAAGCCCTTGGGCGTTAACGACATAGCCCAGGTATCGCAATTCCGGTTGGCAAAAATGGCATTTATCACGACCCAGTGTTAAACCAGCGTCGTTTAGTCGCTGCAACACTTCGTCTAGAATCTCGACGTGCTTTTCGAAAGTCGGGGTACAAATAATCACGTCATCTAAATAGACAAAGACGTAAGGTTCCAATTCGGGACCCAACACATGGTCGACGAAACGTTGCCAAGTCGCTGGCGCGTTATGAAGCCCAAAGGGCATGCGAGTAAATTGAAACAAACCGCGCCCGGGTACTGTGAAGGCCGTTAGTTCCTTAGATTTCTCTTCCATCTCTATTTGCCAGTACGCGGATTTGATATCAAGCGACGTCATGAACCGGGCATCGCGTAAGCGATCCAAAATCGAAGACACGTAAGGTATCGGGTAGGCGTCCTTCTCGGTGACGCTATTCAATTTACGAAAGTCAACGCAGAAACGATAGGTTCCATCTTTCTTTTTAACTAGTAAAATCGGGCTCGACCAGGCTGAACGAGAACGTTCCACAACGCCTGATTTAAGCATACTGTCCAACTCAGCATCGATATGCGCCTGCATTGCGGGAGAAACCGGATAGTACCTTTGTTTAACCGGTGCCGCCTTAGTAGTGATTTTATGTTGAACGTACTTGGCGCAGCCGAGTTCGGGTTTAGCGATAGTAAAATGTCGGTTTACGAGAGTGTCTAATTGGGCTCGTTGATCCGAGTTCAGGTCGAACATAGACTGCAAATTGCGGTAGGAGTATCAATGGCCGCTACGCCGGGTTTTGAGAATTCCCACTCCCCGCGAAACACGTCTGGGACCATTCCCACTGACTTCCAAAAGTCTATCCCCAGGATCAGGGTGTGCGAAACCTCCGGAACTATTAAAACATCGATAGCTACCACTCTGTTATTTAAACGAATAGGTAAGTGCAGGGTACCTAGACTGGTCACGGTCTGTCCATTAGCCACTGAGCAAACGGGTCTCAGCTTCTTATTTATGCGCAGGCCTACAGTACGCAACACGTCCCAACCCTTAGCTCCTAAGATCGTTCGATTCGCTCCTGAGTCCAACAAAGCTAACAACTCGAAACCCATGATTTCAACAGTCACATGCGGTCGACGGTCATCAGATGACCTTTCTAATACGTAATCGAGAATGACTTTATTTTTTTTAAATTTGGTCTCGCGCTCCTCGATAAGTCCCTTCATAAATTTAGTCGAATTGCTAAACACGCGCGAGGACACTGCTCGACCGTTCAGCGTCTCGCGGGGTCGTTTCCCTGTCCCTTATCTCTTGCTCGACAACGAGGACAAGTGTTTACGGTCACTTCAGGTTTGCCGCAACGGTAACAGAATTTCTTGCCGCGGGGTCGCGGACACCTACTGGCTCTATGGCCTGGTTCGTTACAGTTCCAACACCGTATGCTTGACTTGGGTGCCGGTTCTCGGTTCCTCCTCTCGGGAGTATTAACGTCACGCGTTTCGACAATATCAACTGGGCACGTTTCCGCGATAGGCGCGACCTCGACGTATGCCAAGTCTGTTTCTAAGTCAGACTTCTTTCTAGAAGGTGGCACGTAAGTTTCAATGGCATAGCGCCGTTCCTCAATCTTCCGTCCGTATAGCGCTAGCTCGTCGATCGACCGGACTTCCGTCAATCCCAACTGGGTTTGGTATAAAGGTGAAATATTATGCAACAAAATACGCAACTGTTTCTCTTCGGGAACCGCTTCGGTCAGGCGCGAAAACATTGTGCGCATGATAGCGATATAAATGCCCATACTTTCCGTAGGGCCTTGCGTGCGACGTCTAATTTCGTCCAACAACCGTTCATCATAATTCGCAGGCTGAAACTCTAGACGCAATAAATCGACTAACTGTTGCCACGTGTTAGGGGTCGCTCTATTCGCGCGATACCATAGCAATGCGTTGCCCGAAAACAAATCGATGGCCTGCATAAACAACTCTTCTTCGGTAAGGTTTCTGGCCACTCTGAGTTCGCTAACACGCTCGATGAAAGCGTTGACCGACAGACCTTTCGGGTCACCTGAGAATTGTATGTTCCATTTCAAAACAGGGGTTGCCTTAAATGAGATCGTACGTGACATCGGCGCAACAAAATTCGGAGTCGACATAGTTGCCGCCGTCGTAGTCGTAGTCGTCGTCGCGACGGTAATGGTAGGTGCGACACCGGACGTCGATGGCAGCGTTACGGCGCTTTCTTCCTCAGCCGTAGTCGTAGACGACCCTAGCTTTACTTGGTTAAGTTCGTAGGTTGAACGTATGAGTGATAATTCCGCGAACGCTTTTTGTTTGAGCGCTCGCTCTTCTTCCGTTGTAGCTGAACTATTCGTCAGACGGCTCATTCCGTGATAAAATTTCGTTTCGATCGTAGCCGCTACTTCTTTAGTCGGGTTAGCTAAATATACCTGAATCTTTTCTTCTAATTCGCCAATCAATGTTGTCACGGCCGTGAGATCCTCCTCGATCGTATACGGGTACGGCGGTCGCGTATCCATATCTGCGCGTCCCTCCTCTCTCAATACGTCGCGTAACCGGGAGCGCAACAAGGTAACCGCGCCGGAAGCATCACGGCCTCTGATTCTCAACTCGTATTCAGCCTCCGCGCGAAGCAGGCGTTCAATATGTAGCTTTAGCACCATGTTTACAACCGGGAAAGGAACGACTTGTATTATACGTCGTATAAAAAGAAAAACGTTAGCACGTGTTTGGTAAGTCAATTACGTCAGATATCCGAACCAAATCGTAGACGGTCAAGACGGGAGAAATCGGGGAAAAGTGGTTTGTTACCTTTCACTCGACCGATGGTTTAACGGGACTATCTGTCCATATCCTTTGCGAAGAGACCGAACATAAGCGAAAAAGAGCAAATTCCAAAACTAGGCGGTCAACGAATGGCTTAACGAGCCTACTACCAACCAATAATGGTCACCGACAGTCCTGCGCCCGAAATCGAGCGAAAGAAAAAGAAAAAAAAGAAAAATCCGAAATGGGGTCGCGCGTTGTCACGCAACAAGGTCTCAGACGTTAAAGCGTCAGAATTAAGACACACGGATGGCTTAACGAGACTACTCCAGTCCAATTACAGCAACAAGCCACAATTGGGCCGCCAAAATTAAGACACACAGCGCAAAAAAAAGAAAACCCCAAAATAAGGTCGAGCGTTGTCGTGCACTAATAGGCTCCAAACGTTGGAATAGCCAAAATTAAGGCACAACGGGTGGCTTGACGACAAAACCAAACAGACAAAACCCCACGTTAGAGGGAACCAAAATTAGACGTACAACGAAGGGGCTTGACGAGAAGACGAATATCAGAAAAGAACAGGCCCCTCGTTGGGCGCCAAAATTAGCCTGTTACGGTATTAAAAGAACTTTACGACACCCACCCAAGGTGAGCATCGCACCACTGAATCAGTCCTGGAAAACTGGCACACTTGCCCTGAAATCGGTTCGAAATAGGCTAATAGGCCACGGCTGGAACGCTCAGGGAGTCGGGCGTGAGTCACACGATACGTTCTGGGCAAGCGTGCGGTGGCATAGTATATACAGGGTATGTCGAAATTATGAGGGCGCCACCAAGCCTGTCTTAACCCGGCTAACCGGGCCTGGACGGTTAGACGGGAGCGAAGCATGCACAAATACTCCGCCGATAGGATTACTCAAGAGTTGCAAGGTCAAATAACAATTTCGGGATTGCCTTAAGCAAGGATTATAATTAGGTGTCAATCCGACCACGACTGCGCAGCTGTCTCACTCACCTGCACGCTCACAGCTTCCTCGTTCCGTCGTACAATAATCCGTACAATAAAGGGGCGTCTATCTGTAACAGAACATGCACAAGCCGAAACAAACAACAGCTCCCTTAACTAACCAATCATATATTGAACTTCGGGTTACAATGGGCAGCAGAGTGCGTCGCCCTGTATCTAAACTTAACCTATAATTAAGGGCACCAGCTGGCACGCGCGCTCTAAACTTAACGACAGATGTTGCACATTAGTGAACAGCAATGAGCAGTAATAGGTAGTTATGAGTACAAATATGCACGTTGCCTTATGCGGAGGGCAGCGAAGATTTACATTAACACTCGCGGCATGAACAGTCTGCAAGTCTGAATGAATACACCAGCGCAGTAATGAGTAGTAATGGGTACAAATATGCACGTTGCCTTATGCGGAGGCAGCGAAGATTTACATTAACACTCGCGGCATGAACAGTCCGCAAGTCTGAATGAATACACTAGCGCAGTAATGAGTAGTAATGAGTACAAATATGCACGTTGCCTTATGCGGAGGGCAGCGAAGATTTACATTAACACTCGCGGCATGAACAGTCTGCAAGTCTGAATGAATACACCAGCGCAGTAATGAGTAGTAATGGGTACAAATATGCACGTTGCCTTATGCGGAGGGCAGCGAAGATTTACATTAACACTCGCGGCATGAACAGTCCGCAAGTCTGAATGAATACACTAGCGCAGTAATGAGTAGTAATGAGTACAAATATGCACGTTGCCTTATGCGGAGGGCAGCGAAGATTTACATTAACACTCGCGGCATGAACAGTCCGCAAGTCTGAATGAATACACTAGCGCAGTAATGAGTAGTAATGAGTACAAATATGCACGTTGCCTTATGCGGAGGGCAGCGAAGATTTACATTAACACTCGCGGCATGAACAGTCCGCAAGTCTGAATGAATACACCAGCGCAGTAATGAGTAGTAATGGGTACAAATATGCACGTTGCCTTATGCGGAGGGCAGCGAAGATTTACATTAACACTCGCGGCATGAACAGTCCGCAAGTCTGAATGAATACACTAGCGCAGTAATGAGTAGTAATGAGTACAAATATGCACGTTGCCTTATGCGGAGGGCAGCGAAGATTTACATTAACACTCGCGGCATGAACAGTCTGCAAGTCTGAATGAATACACCAGCGCAGTAATGAGTAGTAATGGGTACAAATATGCACGTTGCCTTATGCGGAGGGCAGCGAAGATTTACATTAACACTCGCGGCATGAACAGTCCGCAAGTCTGAATGAATACACTAGCGCAGTAATGAGTAGTAATGAGTACAAATATGCACGTTGCCTTATGCGGAGGGCAGCGAAGATTTACATTAACACTCGCGGCATGAACAGTCCGCAAGTCTGAATGAATACACTAGCGCAGTAATGAGTAGTAATGAGTACAAATATGCACGTTGCCTTATGCGGAGGGCAGCGAAGATTTACATTAACACTCGCGTTCACAGCGGTAAGCAGGTTAAAGGCACATACCTTAATGCGTAGGCGGCGAGGGAGCCTGGTACAGTTGAGTTGCGACGAGCTGCAATCGTAGGTGGCAGGTACCTTCGGTGTTACAACGGCGAAAGGGGGTGAATGCACAACCGCCTCAATGGCGACGGGAGACGCGTCAGGACGCGTACAACGGGACGACGAAAAGAAAGGGGCCACTTTCGTTCTGCTGAACCAAATCCTCGTAGGTCGAGATGAAGGGGGCACAACCCCTCACTTACAGTAGCAGGAACTGGGCTCCAAAAACACCCACGTTACGCCGAAGACCACTCGACAAACTCCGACTCACAACCACCACACAAGCGCTCTCTGCAACGGGCTCCGGACGACTGCCAAGAGGGAAGCGCCGGCAAAAGGTCACCTTGGCCGCGTCCCCCACGTGACTAAACCACAGCGAATCGCAAGGCGATAAAATGAAACAAGCCAATGCGGGCCACGCTGGTACCACGCCACCACAGCGTGCTATTCGAAATTCGGAAAAACGCCATCAGAGGAGAGCTCCAACCGACGACAAATACTGCTTTTGGGGCTAAATATGTGCGAAATCGTGATTCTGGAATTAGGCGATGGAGCCAAATAAAGAGCTAAAAGGGCTTAGCATACGGGCACGCTGCTCTAAAGCCTAGGCGGCTATTTAAAATACCAAAATGACCTAACTAACGGCGTGAAATGCAATTAAGCATCTGAAACAGCAAAATGACTTAACACTCCCCTTACTTGAAAGAGAGTTCCCCGAAGTCTCTTATAAAACAACGAGGCATTTTGGCTGCGGCGCCACGAGCACTCAAACGGCCGGAAACGCTGGTACAATAGCTGTACCCCCAAAGGAATTACGCACACCGGCCACCAGATAGGGTACGACAGGAGGGAAGAGAGAAGAGGAAGAAGAAAGACTGGATACGCCAGTGGAAATACGAAAATTGGGTAGGACCTGGCGGTTCGCTGATGGCTAGTACACACTCCCCGGCCCACGGAAGACGGGCGACAAGAAAACTGGCTGTCCCAAAAGGAGTGGCGCTCCGCCAGGGGTCCACAAAACGTTTCGAGTCTGGCTCCCTCGGGGAACCAAACGGGCAAAGACTAGGCAGGCTGAGGACAGTCTCGCCGATCCGGCTCGACTGCCCCTCCCAAAATAGGAGTGCCACCACAACGGTTCGCAAAACCACGTCGATAATCGACCACCAAAACGACAAAACAACAAACAAAAAAAAATATAACCGACCAGACCCGAAACGGGTGTGGCACGCACTGCGGCGGCGGCCACAAAACGCCGACTGGACCTTAACACCGGGTCCATGACGGTCGCCTAACAGTGCGGTTTTGGAAGGTGGAAAGAGAAAGAGAACAACGGGGTTGGGTAGTTGTCGCCGGGACGCGGTAGATAGTGATGACAAGGGGAAAAGAAAGGTAAAGATAGAGCATAGAGAAGGAGGGTTTGGGGTTCCAAATTGAAACCGTGAAAATATCTAATAAAAAAAAACGCGCGGTTAGCGCTCGTCAAAATCGGGTCAATAGAACGTCTTACTCCCATGCACACTTCCGACCAACCGTTCCAAAAGAACATGGGGGAGGGGAAAAAAAAAGGAATAAGTCCCTCGCAACCTGTCCCGCAAGCCGCCTGAAGAGGGCACGTTGCGCGTCACGGGATCGGCGCATTGTGGGGTTCCCACAACAAGGAAGCTCGGGAAAAGGTAGGTACTACTGAAGATACGGCTCTAGGCCGGCGGTATGGCCGTCAAGGCCTACAAAGAAAAAGGGAGGGGGGTTAGGGAAAACGGGCGTTAGAAGGCTAAACGTCCGTGGGATTGGGTTTTAGGTCTTTCGCGTGCCAAGTGCCTTTCGGGGCACCGGTCTCGTCGGACAGCTCGTAAGTGGCAAGCGAAACTTGCCGACTGACATAAAACGGCCCTATAAATTTTGGAGCCAACTTGGCGTTAAAATATTTCGCCGCGTCGGAAAGTACGTAATTTCGTCGCCAGACGGTATCGCCAACGGCAAATTGAGCCGGGCGCCTTCGCAAATCGTATGTCGCCTTGGAGGCTTTGTAAGCCACGTCTAGTCGCTTGACTATGTCTTCATATACCGACCTTAACGCGGGA
>CALNHX010010691.1:0-38039 GCA_940337035.1 Agriotes lineatus | reverse complement strand
CCTGAGTGATTTGCATTCGCCAAATTGAAGAACCCCAGACTCGATCGTATGCAGGTGAATATTTATTATAGCATAACAATCCAAAACAGTAGAAGACATTTTAGGATAATTAAGAAACAATTGTTTCAACAGATTCAAGACGCATGAAAAATATTAGGAAAGTGAAAAGAAAGCATCACTATACCAATTTCTGAGACAGGAAAATAAGTCAGATAGAAGTGTATAGCGATATCATATTGCTCAATTTAATTATTAAGTTATAGATAACCATGGTGATGCTAAATAAACCTCACGAATACAATTAAAATAGTGAAAGAGTAACAAGGTTTTCGAATAAATAAAAGTATCATACATGCAGTATTCATCTTTGCAAATTGACTGAAATAATCAACAGAATATGCATGTACGTAATGTTTCATTTACTTTAAGAAATAACTGGCTCGAATAAAAGAATTGAAGATGTAAACAACATAGTAGGTAAATAAAATGTACCACAAATCTTCTGAGAGGCATTAACGTAGAAAACAAAACTGAAATACACACTTTTAAATTTCTTACAAAATCAATATCAATAGACGCGGATATTAGACAAAACGACAATTTTATTCCGCTACTTTTATTTTAAAAATGAATAAAATCATAGAAATTACAGATTGGGCAACCGAATAATCATTATAATATGTTTAAAACGGGAACTCAATCTTGCTCGCCTGAGTGTGTCTAGAGTGGCTTTTCTATATACAGCTGATTTGTACATATATGTGTTTTACTATTTGCTCGTGGAGTTTACGGCGAAAATTTGCAACGATAGCCGGGATACTAAACTAAATGCTCGTTGCTGATTGGTTTAGACGGCCGGCAGATGTACACCAGAAACATTTCTACTGCACCCACCTTCCTAACGGTTCATATTTAATACGCCTAGTAACAAGCAACCCACAATACGTCGCTGTTGAGAGTTATACTTACCGACGCTCAACCCTGTAAATCGGGCTCGCTGGGTTCTGCCCACCACTAAAAAGTTTCAGCTGATAGACATTTGTTTTAGCAACGTTAGCAAAAATTTGAAATCCCGCCAATGTGTTGGAACATACTGCGTCGATATTTGGCGACACCCCGCGCTAAAGCGACTGCACATGCCAGAAGTGGTCTGTTTTTGGGGAGAGATCATCCGTCTTAGCCTGGAGCTCGGGAGACGCCGACGTGTCTCTACGAGAAAAGGTGCTTCGTTCGCTGGCTCAAGTGAACGCTGTGTGAGCTATTTTTGAAGCTGGACATAGCGCCAGCCAAAAGCGAAGTTCCTACATTTGCTGGGTAATTGTACGAGAAGACAAATTTTGAAATAGTAGCCGGTTAGCGCTACAGAAGTGTACAAGACTTGCAGGCATTGTAGTTTGACAATTTGCAGCCAGGATGTCAACAAAGAAAGTGGCCGCGTTATCAAGTTACGCAATATCGAAAGCATCGCCGTGGAGAGCTGCTGGGACTCAACCCCAACTATTTGCGCGTAGATTGACATTGTTTAAATAAAGACACTTCGTAGGTTACTATTTAAGTTTGTTATTGGTGAGCGCTGTTTTTTACAAAAGGATAGAGCTACTTTTTGATGTGTGCGTAAACAAATTGGGTTTTATTTGAGTAGACGTTTGAAGCTAACATTTTGAGCTTAAAAGAAGTACAAGTTAACTTCTGGTTCATTTCAACATGACCTATCATTAACGTCGATTAGTAAAGAACGAGAGATATCATTGCTATTGAGCTATATAACTAGCAATAAGAGATGGCAACATTAATTTATAAAAGTGTAGGAATTACAAACCGCTACGCTACAATTTGGTGCCCAACGGAAGAGACCCCTAAAAGTTCTGTTATATTTTATGCTGATAACGCTGTAGTAATAGCTAACAATAAAGATAACCAGCAGAGATTACTACATCAATTCGACAGCACGAACAAAGTATACGATGTGGTGATATTTATTTTCGCACCTACTGGTTTCCATAGAAATGAGAAAAATGGCCTGCGGTAACTATCCTTTATCTAATAGACGTGTCTGTCCGGGACGCATTTAAGCAAAACGTACATGGCGCCGCACTTACGCAGTAATGAACGGTTTTCATTGGTCAGCGCCGAACAACAGTACGGATTGCCGATAACGTACTGATCGCCCGTACGTTTTGCTCTCAATGCTCTAAATTGAAATCCAAAAGCGTTTTTTCAGTACCAAAAAGAAAACGCAGAAAAAAATGTTTTGTCCAAGCTAATATACCGAAAGACTGTCGCCAACAGCTATATTATTCTTTCAAGAATATTTTAATTGCATCGTCTGCAGCTGAAGCGGATGACGCATTTGAGAGATCCACCAATATGGAAATTGCAACAAAATATCCCACCTGGTTACAATACATAACCAAATATTGAACTCGTCGACAGGATTGGTTTTTAGCTTATCGCGATGGTACAACTCATGGGTATCAAACTAACAATCTTTCAGAAGTGTGTGTTCGCCTATATAAAGAATATTCGGTAACCCCACCCAAGAAAAGCGCATTTCGGTGCTTTCCAAGAATACTTGGCCTCACTCTGTTTCGCTAGTACAATGCAATGTTATGAATAAGTTATTTATAAAAAAAACAAACAAAAAATTTTGCCGACGACCATATCTCAAAAGTTGACGTTGCCTTCATTTTCGGAGGACCTATCGTATGAAAACGATCCAAGACTTCAGGAAGGTTCCTGGCGACCGTAATCGTGTACACATACTAACATACGTACACCGCACAGCACGTTTAGGCACCCCCCAATACGAGGGAGGGATCTAGTGGGCTGGGACTTTCTCCAAAAGATTCGCACAGCCGAGACGGAGATTTGGTATAGTGGGTTCATTAGTCGGATGGCACGAATTTTAGAGATGTTGGACTCAGAGTGGTTTTCGATATGATGGAATTTCAATACTTCGTACACTTCGTGTCGAAGTAATATTGTACTCTCTCGTTGCAAATCGTACAACGTAGTGCCCCTTGTTGATTTCACGTGTAGAACAATGGAACAATATTACATTAGACGACTAAGGAATTTTGCCAACAGAAGGTGTAATAGCGAGCTCGCATCGAAGGTATATCAATCGAAAGCCTCCTACATAACAAAAGAAATTATATTAAGAATTGACAATTTCACATACAGTGTCCAGAGCGAAACCGAAGAACACTTGTTATATCAGGTTGATGTCGAAACTGGATGCTGCACATGCCCTGTTGGTCGTCTGGGCAAAATTTGTAAACACCAAGCTGGGGATTATTGGTTTAATTATGGCCCAGAAGCAAATGATACTGATGATCGTTTTCTTATTGCACGCTTGGCTTTGAGAAAAAAATGCTAAAAGTAAAGATTTTTAGAGGCCGCTGAAGATAGTTGCCGTGGAAGCGCAGGATGATACGAGCACATCAAAGTCATTATGCCTTGAGAGTCAAAATGACGAACAGTCTCACGTTGGGATCACAGGTAACATATTATCTGGCATTGAGAGTCAAGTGCAATGTGATCCGGAAAATTTGTTTGATAAATTGATCACTCTTATGAGGGAACGTCATGAGAAATTTGGCACTTCTGCTGCTTCTGTAGTTAAGTTTTCAACGCGCTTTAAAAACATTACAACTAGGATAGTTTTTTAAATTCCGTGGGATGGAGTATTCCTCTGAGACGTTCTCGTGGAGCAATCAAAGTTCAGCCAACTTCCACTGCCAGAAGAAGGCTTAATGTTACCAGAGGTAGCAAAAGAATGCCGAGTGGTAGACCAGCTGAAGGGAAAAAAAGAACAAATCAGAAGAGAAAAAAGAATCTCGCCCTAAATGTGGAAAGCAAATGCTAAATTCCATGCAGTGGTCATTAAATGAACGAATGAAACAAATTTTTCTTTGTTAACTTTGCAACTTTTTGAATGTTTGTTTTTGTTTAACATTTGTGTACCTGTCTCAATACATAGTTCTATTCCGAACCTATATTACCGCCCTACCTAGCGGCCTTCCCTTTACGCAATTGCATGGCACCATTTGGCAAAACGTACGTGCGGTCAGTACCTCATTACTGCGTAGGTGCTCGAGCCATGTACGTTGTGCTTAAATGCTTCCGGGACGCTGTTTTGTCTGTCTGGGACGCCGTTTTGTCTGTCTGGGGCGCTGTTTCAGCAGCCAAATCGTAAGAGATAGAAAAAAAGTTATTAAAGTTATATGTTTGGAATGGTCATGTCAGCTCAGGAACCGAATTTCAGTCACGTGACACTTCCGGTTTTCGAGAAATCACAAAAAAAAACCCGTTTTTCAAATAGAACGCGTATTAAATAAAAATGTTTCAGCAGCCAAACGGAGCTGCGACCCTCTGCGCCTTAAAACGTCGATCGGTTAGGCAACCACTTTGACACCTTCCAGGTCTGGGTACAGTTTTTATTTAATACTCGTTCTATTTGCAAAACGGTCTTTTTTTGTTTTATTAAATGAGACATTTGTCTCACTGGACTGCTAGTATTATATAATACAACAAATGCGAGTTACGTGACTAGAAACGCTTACTAGCTTAGAGATAAGATTAGAACCCGCTAGATCTGTACTCTGTTCCTAGAACTTTATGATAACGCCTGTGGGAACGGAAACTAGCTTGCATTTCTTTAGGATAAGAGTTTTCCTTAGTGTTAAGATGCTTCTTGCATTCAGTTCTGTTTCGACACTCAGGTTAGCCTGTCCTGAATCAAGTGTGTGGAGCAGAGCTCCGACGTCTGTAAAGTGTTTAGTGTTTTAAGTATAAATAAATGCTTTTTAAAAACACTAATCGTCGTTAAATAAACTTAACTGGCGCAGTCTTTCGGATATTTGCAACGGTCTCAAGAGTTTTCGACCATTAAAACCAATTTTGCACCGTGGGTTTCAACCCTTAATTGCAAGATCCCTGCCTCCGAAGATCTACAACCGCACCTGTACCCTCGAGCCGACCATAGGACAAGCATCGCCGAAGCGTCGAGCCCGCTGGTTGCAGTTTTCAAGCCGATCATCGCGATCAATCCAGTTCATTGGGAACAACCCTGTCTATTGCAGACATCCAGTTCATTGGGAACAACTCCGTCTATCGAAGACAACTAGATCCACCGAGATCGACAACTAGATCCACCGAGATCAACAACTAGATCCATCGAGATCAACAACAATGAATAAGTAAGAAAGTTACATATATTATTTTGTTACAAGTGAATTTAAACTAATATTCTAAACAGCTACTAACATAGCTTTACAATTTTTAATTATAAGCTCAGGTGGTTGCAAACGAGATGAGGTACTGGCGTATACGTTAGGTATACTTAATAATCGCCAACCGACTTTGCAATCATGCGTAGGAACCCTGAATTCAATTAGGAACCCCTAATATTAAGCACTGTTTACTAACATAAACGAATTTTTAAAATCATAGTGTTAATGATTAATACAGACACATCGTCTGAAAGCGAATCTGAAAGTGAATTCGAAAATACAACTCGAAATAATAATTTAACTCAAAATAATCTAACTCAAAATAGAATAACTTTAAGACCACCCCGTCTAATACCAAATTTAACAATGGCAAATGAGAATCAAAATTTAAATCAAGCTGTTCCGCCAGCACCAGTCTTTAATGGATACCCTTTAGGTTTCCATATGAGTATGCTAAATGAAATTCCAACATTTCACGGCAACCCCGCCGAACTTTGCGAATACATCCGCGCTGTAGAGGACATATTCAATCAATTTTGGCAACCAGATGTCAATGCCTATATCAATAAATTACTTTTATCTGCTGCTCGCAACCGTTTAAAAGGTGCAGCCTTAGAAATTGTGACAGGACACACGTATATTTCCTGGTTAGAACTGAAACAAGTTTTAATAAATAATTTCGGTGACCAACGTTCCGAATTGAATATTCAAATGGATCTTTCCAGACTTAGACAAAATCAAAAGGAAACCCCTATCGACTTTTTCAATAAAATTAGATCCCTTTTAGCCATCCTAAATTCAAAAATATCTTTAGGAAATGAAATTCAAGAAATCAAAGATCATAAACTGCAAACTTCAAAGAGTTTAGCCTTAAAAGTTTTTATAAGTGGTTTATTAGAACCTCTTGGCAGCTTCATAAGAAGTCGTGCACCAAATTCTTTAGAACAAGCACTAACATTCGTAAAAGATGAACTAGACATTCGTTATTTTCAAGGAAAGAATTTCTCTTTTAGTAATAATACTAGTCAACCACAAAACAAATTTACACCGCAAAATCAATCTAAAACACCATTCAAGACTCAATATTATCCGAATCATTCACAAAACTATCAAAAGCCACCACAATTTCAACCAAACCCTAGATTTCAAACCAATCAAAATCCATTTCCAAATTTTAGATTTCCAACTTATCAAAAATCTAACGTGATACATACACGAAATGCATTTGCACTAAAACCAAATTTTAAGCCTACCTTTAAACCCGTACCTATGGAAACTAGTACCATTCAAAAACGCCCAGCTTCACAACAGTTAGGCACCCAAAATAAAAATTATAAACCCAATTTTAGACCAAATAACTACATTCGACAATCCAATCAACCGAGAAACTTCCATTCCGAAGAATTATTTAACAAACATGTCGCTAATCAATCGCAATATGAACCCGAATATGACCAACAACCTTACTATAATGAAGAAACTCCCGAAAACTTTGAAATAACAGAAAACAATAATTGTCACACATACTTCAACGAATTAGACCCAACCACAGACTTTTTCTCTTTACCCGAATCAGATTCAGACATCGAAGAAGACCCCGGCGAAGCCGTAAATTTTCGTCAAATGCCTCGGTAGAAACTTTTTCATTAAACCCAAAATCAAATTTACCCTATATCATTATACCTCAAACTGGCGATAAATTACTAATCGATACTGGCAGTTCACGTACTATTCTTTCACCAAAATTTGTACACACATATTACCCCGACTCAATTTACGAACATCCTTTCGAAATTTCTACTTCTCATGGAACTACTTATCACAATTTGGTAGCAGAAGTACCTATTCAAAATTTATTTTCAGAAGATGGAACACATATTTGCTATTTGTTCGACTTTCACGAAGAATATGTAGGACTAATAGGCACAGACCTCCTAGCTAACCTCCCTGCAAACATCGACTATCGATGGATGCATATTCAAACTGAAAAGACAACCGTACCATTCTACTACAACCATTCCAAATTAAAACAAGAAGAACAAAAACGCAATCAGTGCAATTTTTCCAAAATTAAACCCTCTAAGGACATTTTAAGACACATTACGTTACCACCGCGAACAGAACAATTTGTTACTTTACCCGCAGTAGGAAAAGATGGATATAAATTAGCTCCTAAATTAAATTTTACCAAAAATATAATAATGCCTTCAGCAATGGTTACATTAAAAAACAACTGGTTCCAAACAAGTTTAATAAACACATCGGATACATCCCAAACATTAATTATATCACAACCTCTCATTTTAGAAGACTACACTCCTGTAAAGGAAAAAATTCAAATAAACAGTCATTTTAATTCAAACCCTCATCAGAAACAAATACTTCTTCAAAATTTAGAAAATAATTTAAGATTAGATCGTTTAAATCCAGAAGAAAGAACTTTATTAACAAATCTTTGTTTAGATTATAAAGAAATATTTTATACCCCCGAGATTCCTCCATCGACTACAAATTTAACCAAGCACCGCATACGAACGAAAACAGACACCCCGATTTTCACTAAAACATACCGATATCCACATATACACCGACAAGAAGTCAAGCAACAAATTGATAAAATGCTAAAAGAAGATATAATCGAACCTAGCGAATCACCATATAATTTTCCAATTTGGGTAGTCCCAAAGAAACGTGATGCCTCAGGCAAGCAAAAATGGAGAATCGTTATCGATTATAGAAAACTTAACGAACAGACCATCGACGATAAATTTCCCTTACCCCGAATAGAGACAAGTTTAGACAATTTAGGCAGAGCAAACTATTTTACAACTCTCGACTTAGCCTCCGGTTTCCACCAAATTGAAATGGATCCCCGAGATAGAGAAAAAACAGCCTTTTCAACAGAGGATGGAAAATTTCAATTCAAAAGAATGTCTTCCAATTTAAAAAACTCTCAAGTTACTTTACAAAGAGCCATAAATACCGCTTTAACAGGTTTAACACCAAATCAATGTTTAGTATATCTCGACGACATTATTGTTTATTCGACTTCATTACAACAACATATCGAGCGACTTAAAAACGTATTTCAAAAATGTAAGGACACCAATCTAAAAATTCAACTCGACAAATCTGAATTTCTTCAGAAAAATGTAAAATATTTAGGCCATATAATAACACCTGACGGAATAAAACCAGATCCCTCTAAAATAGAAGTCATTAAAAATTTCCCATTACCTAACACTAGAACAGAAATCAAATCATTTTTAGGACTTTTTGGATACTATAGAAAATTTATAAAAGACTTTGCAAAAATCACTAAATTCCTCACTTATTGCTTAAAGAAAGACAACAAAATTATTCATACCCAAAATTTTAAAGATTCTTTCGACTATTGTAAAAACCTTTTAATCAACGAACCAATTTTACAATACCCAAATTTTAACAAGCCGTTTGAACTCACTACTGATGCCTCAAAATATGCTCTTGGTGCAGTTCTTTCACAAGATGGTAAACCCATTAGTTACGCTTCACGTACATTAAACGATACTGAACAAAAATACAGTACCATAGAACGCGAATTATTAGCCATTATATGGACTACAAAACACTTCCGACCTTATTTACTTGGAACTAAATTCACGCTTTTCACGGATCATAGACCTCTAGTTTGGCTCAGTAATCTTAAAGAACCAAATTCAAAACTTACCAGATGGGCCTTAAAACTAGAAGAATTTAACTTTGACATTAAGTATTTACCTGGAAAAACAAATAAAGTAGCAGACGCTCTTTCTCGAATTCAAATTCATCCCTTAAGCATCGACGATAATATATTTGAAGACATCCACAAAATTTTAAACGACTCTGACCGATTAGACACACCCGAAACCTTACCAGATAATTTTAGCATAATTCCCAATCGTGCAGAGACACCAAACTTATCAGATTTATTCGATACACCGATTATTAGAACACCATCAAATAATGGAAACGAATCTTTAGTAGACACAGTACACACCCAATTAAGTTCAGCACCCGTAATAGATATTTGCGACAAACCTTTGCAACATTTTAGTAAACGAATAGAATTTATTGAAGCCAATTTGCCTAGACAAATTCAAATCACCAAATTCGACGGAAATATTCATTATTCAGTTTTCGTGAACTCTAATAATAAAAATTCAAAATTTAACGAGTTACTAATAGAACACTGTCAACCCAAAACTCATTATTATTGCTATTTCTCTAACGATAAATTATACCAAGAATTTTCTCAATATATCAATTCAATCACAAATGAAAACACCCCCAAATTCCACAGATGTACGACACAAGTTACATACATAATTAAACCTGAAGAACGTCACAACCAAATTATTAATTATCACCATGGTAAAACGAATCACAGAGGAATACTCGAAACAATAGAACACCTACAAAGAAAATATTTTTGGAAAGGTATGAGCAACGACATTAAAATTTTTATTAACAATTGTCAAATCTGTAGAACACAAAAATATAACAGAAATCCCATAAAGCAACCCCTTCAATTAACTCCAACTTTTAATCGACCATTTCATACAATTCATATGGATATATTTCAAATAAAAGGAATTAAATATTTAACGTTAATAGACGCTTTTTCCAAATTCGCTCAAGCCTATCAATTACGATCCAGTAACATGATCGATGTGACAGATCGACTATTCTTTTTCATTACAACCTTTACGGCCCCTAACACATTGATAACAGATAATGAATTTAATAAACAACCTTTTCTAAGCTTTTTACAAGTACACAAAATTCAATTGCATACAACAACACCTTATCATCACGAATCAAATTCCGCAGTAGAACGTTTTCATTCGACATTAATAGAACACTATAGACTTTTAGGAGAAATGCCCGAACACAAGAAAATACAATATTGTGTAATGGCTTACAACCATACTATCCATTCAAATCTAAAATTATCACCTTTCGAAATAGTATTTGGACATACCGACAACAAGAACCCTTTTGACCTAGACTATGAAAAATCATTTTTCGAAAATTATGTAATAAATCTCAGAGAAAAAATGAAACATATTTACGACGCTCTTCAAAATAAACAAAGCTCTACAAAAGAAGCACGAAACGACAAAGTCAATAAATCCCGAAATTCCAAATCATTCAAAATTGGAGACCAAGTTTACATTAGGACAAATGCACGTAATAAAAAAGATCCTAAATTTGCAGGTCCCTATATAGTAGACAAAATTAATGAACATGACACGTACGATGTTAAACACGTACACAAAAATACAATATTAAAAAGACATGCCAATGATCTGATGCCTTTTACAGGACATTATCGATCATCCTCTTCGCCATCGCCTGGCACTACCTCAAATGTGACATAACAATCGAGACTTTAAAACAACAATCCTGGACTATACCCCTTACAAAAAGGTAAAGCCCTATTAAAGGAATCCGAATGGACCTTAATAAAAATCCTTGACTACACCCCTTTATTGACTGACTATCAAACTCTTAAAAATAACCTTCTAGCGTCAATTTCACTTTTAGAAAACAAAAACTTTCCAATAGGCTATAGACACTTTGTAGACTTAAAAGACATTTTAATTAATCATAACAATCAGCTTTTAATTCTCAAACAATATATTAATAAAGCAGATCAGCTGCTATTTCAATTATTTCCCGAAATGCAAAACACCAGACAAAAACGTGGATTAATAGATGGACTTGGCACAGTAATAAAATTCATCACCGGTAACTTAGACCAAGAAGATGGAAAACGATACGAAGAAATAATTTCTAAATTGACTCACAATTCCGAAACCCAAAAGAATGTTTTGTTAGAACAAACTCAGATCCTTAATAACACCCTATCTACATACACGATCTCTCCGAGAATAACTTAAACAAAATCTTACTAGATAATGTAAAAATTGAACGAATATTAGCCGCAACTTCTACCTATTCAGTGATAAATCAATCAATTCAATCATTGCAACTATTTATTAATATCTGGCTTGAATTAGAAAATGCACTAACCTTCGCACAAAAACAACAACTTCATCTTTCCCTCATTGACAATAATGAACTAATCCAATCCCTTAATCAAATAACAAAATCTTTAACCAAACTTCAAAGTAATAATAATAAGGGTTTAGCTCTTCCTTACCCTGGAGAATACGAAAACCTCCATTTGTACGAATCGATTATAACGACAAAAATATACCAGAAAGATAAAATCTTCACGTTCATTTTCGAAATTCCGCTAATTCGAACATTTTCAGAATATCAATTAATTAAATTGATTCCTTTCCCGGCATACAACACGAATAACAAATTTCAAATGATAATCCCTTCCTACAACACTTTACTATTTAATCCTGATTTTAGTGTACCTATCGATATTAATCAATGTCAACAAACTTCAGTAAATAACTACTTCTGTTCTCGAGATAATCATTTCAGTATCCCAAATTCGAAATTGTGTGAAACACAATTGTTGTCCTTTCACGACAATCAAACTTGTCGACCATATATTTTCAATTTAACCGCAAATAAAATTTTGCAGATAGATTCAGCTACGTGGCTTATTAGTTCGCCCATTAAAACAATTTTAGATATTCAATGCAATCAGGTTATTGCAAAGAGAGAAATTACAGGATCAAATTTAATACATCTAACTCCTGACTGTTCAGTTCTAATAAATCACGACGAAATACTGTTCACCATGAAATCTGCGTCCACAAAACAGATTATTTTACAATTGCCCAGTATAAGTAAATTGCGAATAGATGAATCAAAACTAATCAATATTTCAAAAATTGACCTATCCCCTATTAACACACAAGAGTTAGTCAATAATCAATTAAAACTGACAAACCATAAGGATAAGTTGATAAACAACAATATCCATTTTGTAAATAAACTAAGTTTAATTTCGCTCATTATTATTATATTATTAATCACTATGTTCGTAATCATTATATTATATCTATATTGTAAACGTGACTCTTTCAAATCAAAACTAATAAAACTATTGCGAAAATCGCAGAATGAAGCCATCGTATTAAACGATACTCAAAATTCTTTACTTCAATGTCAAAATATAACTTAAATACAGCTTCACGGTATTTAAGATTCTCAGATGGGAGGAGTTACGTGACTAGAAACGCTTACTAGCTTAGAGATAAGATTAGAACCCGCTAGATCTGTACTCTGTTCCTAGAACTTTATGATAACGCCTGTGGGAACGGAAACTAGCTTGCATTTCTTTAGGATAAGAGTTTTCCTTAGTGTTAAGATGCTTCTTGCATTCAGTTCTGTTTCGACACTCAGGTTAGCCTGTCCTGAATCAAGTGTGTGGAGCAGAGCTCCGACGTCTGTAAAGTGTTTAGTGTTTTAAGTATAAATAAATGCTTTTTAAAAACACTAATCGTCGTGAAATAAACTTAACTTGCGGTAAGTAAAAACTACATAATTCAATAATTTAAAAAAAATTAATGTTTTTCAGACGAGGGAAGTAAAACTTGAAGCACAATACGGTGATAAGACTGATGAGACATTCAGCCGCCGTAAGAAAGTTGAATGGTTCAAACGTTTGAAAGATGGCCGTACCTCCGTGAGTGATGATCCCATATTGCCCACCGCACTATCTGCACATTACAGTAACTCGGTTGGGAGTGACGGAACATGACGTCAGCACAGGTAGGCCTATGATTGAGATTATCGAGCCTCTAGCCTCGAGCTAAAAAACTCAATAATTTCAATCATTGGCTAATTTTCAGTCTGCATTTGTGGCTCTCAGCCTCTTAGCTCGAGGCTCGATAAATGCAATCTATGATCAATTCGGCCTTTCTGTGCTGACGTCACGCTGGAGCGCTGGGGCCTCGTTCTTCAGGTGATATTTACTGTCACATCACCCGCTCAGAGCGATTTTTATCTGTTTGGCTTTATAAAAGAGTCCTTCATCATCATCATCATCCTTCAGCCGTACGCGTCCACTGCTGAACATAGGCCTCCTCTAATATCTTCCAATAGGTTCTGTCCTGAGCGATGTGTATCCAGTTGCCTGCTATTCTCTTTATATCATCGCTCCATCTCGTTGGTGGTCTTCCTCTACTTCTCTTATCAGCTCTGGGTCTCCATTCCATCACTCTCTTTGTCCATCTGTTGTCCATCATTCGAGCTATGTGGCCAGCCCATCTCCATTTACTTTGTGTTATATGTTGAATAATGTCAGTAACTTTTGTTCTTTCTCTAATCGTTTTACTATGAACTTTATCCATTATCCTGATCCCCAACATAGCCCTTTCCATTTTTTCGCTGTGCTACTCTCAATTTGTTTGCAGACTGTTTTGTTAGTGTGAGCGTTTCAGCGCCATATGTGACCACGGGCAAGATACACTGTTCGTAGACCTTCCTCTTCAAACACATTGGCAGATTACCTTTTAGGGTGTCTCCCATTTTACCGAAGGCTGCCCATCCTAGTCCTATGCGATTATTAATTTCGCAAGTTTGATTGTCCTTGCCGATTCTTATTTCATGTCCCATATATTTGAATTTATGAACTTGTTGTATTTGATTCTCGTTAATTTCCATGTTGTTACTGGTAACTAGGTTCGTCATAAATTCGGTCTTCTGCAAGTTAATGTCCAAACCAATATCTGTCGACACTTGTTGTAATTCTTTCAGCATTTGTTGGGCATCGCCTAGGTTGCCTGCGATAATAATGATATCATCGGCGAAGCGTAGATGATTTAAGAATTCGCCGTCTATGTTTACACCCTTTCCTTCCCAATTGAGTTTTTTAAAAGCATATTCTAACACCATCGTAAAAAGCTTTGGAGATATTGTATCTCCTTGCCTAATTCCGCGCTCTACATGATACTGATTTGTGGATTCATGGAGCTTGATGTTGGCTGTTGCATTATTGTATATGTGTTTTATTAGTTCCGCGTATCGGTAATCTACTCTGCATTGTTTTAGTGCTGATAGTATTGCTGGCAGTTCCACAGTATCGAACGCTTTTCTAAAATCAACAAATATCAGTACAAAAAAGAGTCCTTGGGAGGCAGCATTTCAGCAGTGTCGATGAAGTGGAGCAGGTTGTTCGAAAATGCTTCCGGTGTACTTACAAATCTTTCGACGCTGATACTACTCTAGCCACTAGTTAAACGCTGGGATAAGCGTATATGTCTAGCTGCTCTTTTAATCCGTAACCCAAACATTCCGGTTTGGCTTGAACGCCCCTCATACAATTCTACGAATTGCAATTGCAATTGCATCTCGAATTAATATTAATTAAATCTATAAATCAAGCAAAACTTCACCATTTTCATGTATTAGGTACTTCTACAGCCAATTTTATAACAAACATTACAAACCTAATATGGTATTAACTGTAATTCGCATTAAAGATTTGTTTACTAATGACCATGATGTCATACCCACTAACATTTTGAATACTTTAAGAAAGAATGAAAGTTAATTGCAAATTAACAGTCTTTATAATACCAGCCCTAAGACATTTATTAATTATTAGGGCATTCAAATACTTTTTCTAGTTAAAAATATAAATATGTGTTGTAAATTGAATTACAAATAAAAAAGATACAGAATAAACTTTTTAAATCGTTTTTCATAAAGAAAAACAATGTTTAGTACATCGACTAACGGTTAACAAAATTCAAAATTATGTAAAAACAGGGAAAATATCGTAACGTTTCTTAATAATGCTGAAACACTAGAGGTAAAATTTGCAAATAAAACACATTAATCGGCGGGATTCTAACCTACTGGCAATCCGATTGCTAGCCCGAAGCTTTATCTGGTCGGCCAAAAACACAAGTTGACGCAGTTGCTTATCGTTGAAGTATGAAGGGAAAAGTGACGATGAACTGCACCCGATCGGTGACGGGTGGACCATGAGGATTATTAATAGCCGATTTACACTCTGATTATAGCAATACATCGCTTTAGATGAATTCGAAGAACTTGAGCAAAGTAACTAGTTAACCACATGTACCTGGCATTGGAAGGGTTGACTTTTTTTACACCAATTCCTACAACAGATTTTTGTATTGTTTTACTATGCTGTTTCATATAAGGTAAACACAATACAAAATATGCAAATTTTTACAAAAATGTATGTCACATACCTTGCTTAATCCATAGGTTGTATGGAATAGGGGAGGAGATTAAGGTCAGTTTTTACTTGTGAAGAATGCCATCAGTAAAGTATGAAAATACATTCATTAAAGCACTTCCCAGCTTCTTCCAGTAATCACTTGGTTGGGTACGTGGTCACTTCTTTTTTATTTGTTGCACAATTAGCAGATAATAAATACTTCTAGAATATTCCGATGGATCTCCATCGATCAGTAAAAGATATACTAAGAAAACACAACATCGGATACTCCTAAGAGCCTCTTCAATTATTTCTGGAGAGTTCATGAAATTACAAATGAATAGACATATTTATCTTTAGCTGGAACCATTCCGATTACATTTGTAGATCTTTACTATAACTTTTTAAACTATAAATGTACATGGTGTTTTCAAATTGCACAGAACTGACTGAAACTGAATCAAACCTTATGTCATTTTAATGAAACATAACTCATAAATGATCGTAACAAAATAGTTTCTCCTAAAAGTTTTAGTTGCTGTAGTTTTTCATTCATCAATAATTATAATCTTTGTGTTCCTTTAACTATAGGAAAAGTAGAGTGAAGTAAATATTTAGAACAAGCAATACTTAAGAAAACAGAGAATTGTTTGCTAAGTGACGCAAGTTCAAGAACGCCCGCAGAAATATTATACATATAGCCTGATGTATAGTATTTCTGTGGGCAAGAATAGTATATTATGGGACAAGTGGTTGAAATAAAATTTCAACGTTGAGAGTGGTTTTTTTCAACGAGCGAAGCGAGTTGAAAAAAGTAACTCGAGACGTTGAAATTTTATCAGCCACGAGTTAGATATACTATTTTTTCTACGAATTTTCACTCATTTTAACAAATTAATGCACTTTAGAAAAAATTAAACATAAAGTGACATTTCTCTTGTCATCAATTGAATGTCAAACAGTTTGAAATCCCGGTAGTCCGAGCATTTCAATCTCTAGTGGTTGAAATGCAACTTCAACCACCGGAATCAATGTCAAAATGACTGATTTCACTGTCATGAGTAGAAAAACAATTTTTTTTTACAAAAAACCGAAAATAGTGACGTGTTTGCTATTAAAACTCTTACCAATTTCAACGACATCCAATAATAAACGCGAAAATAATTTAAATAATTTTACCTATTAAATTGTTGGGGTTTAAAAACTAATTTTAAAGAAACTAATTATGTGCCAATATGATACATGGCTTAATTAATTATAGCATAATAGTGTTTGGAAATACAGAATTATTCAGTTGCAATAACACGGTTTATCGGAAGAACACAAGCTCAACTGCAGAAGAATTTCAAGGTGGAAATGTTTTACTTGCAGTTAATAGTTATTTATACGAGTAGCTAAAGTGCCACTTTTTTGCACTCGTGAGAAAGTTCAAAGAATGCTTTAAATACAAGTTGTATAAATATATTTCGACTACCACATATTTATGCTAAAAGAGATTAAAGAACATCAACGTCAATTCAAATTGAAAACTCATTAAAAAGTATGTTAGGTACCCTTTCATTGTTTTAATTATAAAACTCACGAAATTTAATAAATAGTTTTGACAGATGTGTGCAATAAAGTGGCAGAAGTGTACAATAACATTTACTCACAGTCGGTTAATAATAGGTACGTTTCTAACTTTCAAAACAGTAGGAAAGCGAGTCATTGTTTACTTTACTTTGCCGGCTAGCCGGGAAAGATTTGCCCGGCTAGCTAATCGTCACTTTCAATGAACTTGTCATGTCAGCGTCGCAGTTTCCTTTGTTAAAGTGACTTATTAAACTGCGATAAAAATACGTAATATTTGAAACTTACCTAATTAAATAAATAATGAGAAAAACCGATTGTGAGTAAAATAGTATATACGGCTGATTTTTTTATCATGTAACAACTTGTAGGCAACTCATTATGCAGAAGCATGCATACACTCACACAACTTTCCTTTACAGTGTTCTTATAATTAGTCAAAAATTTCATTTTTAATTTTTAACTATTTGTCAAAAATTTTCAAAAATTACAAGTTCTACAAAAACGGTACAAAATAGAGCGTTAGTTGAAGAGATAAATTTAGAATTTTAAGGTGAATTCAAAAATGTATTAATATACCGGGTGTTTTATTTAAAATAGGAGCTAATAAAAAAAATAGAAAAAAAACAAAAGAAACCCACTTTAGAAGTATTCAACTGGAAAATCACCTATTTCACATCAATACACATTAAAAATGTAGTAAAAATGTAAAGTTTAAAAAAATCGTTAGAGCCATTTTTGAAAAAATCGAAAAAAACTGAAAAATCACAAGAGTAAACACCTACTTCCGGTTAGGCGATTTTCTTCAAAAGCTTGCTGTCTCATCTACATAGTACACAAAACTTATATATGAAGTTTCAACGCCATACCTCTTTTCGTTTTTGAGATATTCTGTTCACAGGCAGACAGACAGACACACACACAGACAGACACACAGACCAATGAAAAAAATATGTGTTTTGGGATCAGGGGACTCTAAAACGCGAAGATCTGTTGAAAACTCAATTTCGAATTTTTGGGGTGAATCCAATACTTCCTTTATTGTAAAAGGAAGTAAAAAATCAGCCTGTATACCACGGTGAAAAGTTTCATTCCTGTCTCGAGACTTTCCATCTCGGTATGTAATATACTATTGTGTTGCATAGTATGCAATAGCAAGTTGCTTTTGACGTATGGAAAGTGTTAAATGATAGCCTCCATTAAGAAATGGTAGTCGAAAAAAATAACCACAGCTGCAAACGTATGATGAAATTGCAAACAGGTTGCGAAGACCTCTAGGTACTCATTTTAGTTAATAATTGACATCAGCACATGTGATCATTTTATTTCGTACTGTTGCTGCGTAGCTAGGGTCTAAAGATAGGTATTTAATGATAACACAATAAATTCACAAAACTGCAATAGTTGTCCAAACCAAACTTTAAATTAGAAAGCATAAAACATGTATAAACTTAGAAGAGTTTTATAAAATTTGAATATTCCTAGAGATAACTATAAAATTTTTTTTTTTTTTTTTTTTTTATTATTAAGTAAATTAGCAATCAGAATACAATACGATCCTATAAGCTAATATTTTAAATGTGATACTGGCGTTGTGAGGGCCCGTCCAGTGAGAGGTCCTCTTCATGGGGAGCATTGTTAAGGTGATGAGGGCCCATCTAGGGAGGGGTCCTCTTCAATGGAGATCAGTGGGCCAACGGCGTTTGAGTCTTCTGATGACTTGGTGGTGCGGAAGTTCATGCAAGAGAGGATTGTCATGAATGACGAGTTTGTCTAGATGTTTCGTAGTTCTGTCATGTATTACTGTATTGAGGAGCGGGATGCCGAGGTCGTCATGTATCATCTGGTTAGTGATGTACCATGGTGCGTCGGCGATTGATCGCAGGATTTTAGATTGGCATCGTTGCATGATAGCAAGGTTTGACTTGCAAGCACAGCCCCAAAGTTCAATTCCATAAGACCATATGGGTTTGATGATGGTCTTATAAATCAGGAGTTTGTTGTTTAAAGATAATGGTGAATGGCGGCCTAGTAACCAGTGAAGGGTTTTGATTCGAAGCTCGATGTGTTTCTTTTTTTTAGTAATGTGTTCCCTCCAGGTGAGCTTGTTGTCGAGGTGAAGACCCAAGTACTTCATTGTTGAAGATTGTGGTATCTCAGTGTTGTTCAAATAGAGTGGAGGGCATAGCCCTTTGCGTAAAGTGAAAGTTACATGGGTAGATTTAGACTCATTAACCTCTATTTTCCAGCTCTTGAGCCATTCTTCAAGTTTATTAAGATGGGTTTGGACGTGTTCGAATGCGGTGTTTAGATCTGTATGACTCGCAAGGATGATTGTGTCGTCAGCGTATGCGCCTACAGTTGTGGTTGGAGTGGTTGGGAGGTCGGAAGTGAATAACGTGTAGAGAAATGGTCCCAAGACACTTCCCTGTGGAACGCCAGATTGAATTGGATACACTGTTGAGACTACATCGTTAACGCGTGTTCGAAATTGCCTGTCTGTTAAGTAGGATTCCAGGAGCTTGTGAAATTGAGGAGGTAAGATTTTTTGAATTTTATGTTTGAGTCCTCTGTGCCAAACTCTGTCGAACGCCTGACGAATATCCAGAAGGACGGCTATGCAGTAGGCTGATTGCTCGAACGCCGCATTAATCTCGTGTGTGATGCGGTGGCACTGTTGTATAGTTGAGTGAAATCGACGGAAGCCAAATTGGTAATCTGGGATCCAGTTAGTCGCCGTGAATTCAGGGTCAAGGATTCGTAACACAAGCTTCTCAAGGAGCTTGGAAGTCACCGGTAGTAAACTTATAGGGCGGTAGGCTGCTGCATAGCTGGGATCTTTGCCGGGCTTAGGGATGAGTATTATCTCCGCTTTCTTGAATTCCTTTGGCCAATACTGAAGTCGGAGTATAGCGTTAAATATGTATGTTAGAAGCACTATTCCTTTTCTTGGGAGCTCGCGGAGCAGTTTAGGTGTAATTTGGTCCGACCCCGGTGCTTTCTTGAGACTTAATCGCTGAATCTCGGATTTAATAGTCTTTGGTGTAAGTAGTGGTATGGGAGGAGGGGGTATTTCAGGTGGTGGTTGAAGGTCAGGGAGTGTCTTATCGGGTAGATCATCGTGTGGTTGAAATACTCCGGATAGGTGGAGTGCGAACAATTCTGCCTTTTCTTTATCACTCTTGGCCCACCCAAGTGCTGGAGGGAGTTTCCGTAGTGGTGGGGATGGGGTTTGGGGTTTTAGAGAGGATTTGATTGGTCTCCATATTGAATTGTCGTATCTGTTTAAGGTTGAGATGTAGCTATTGAATGAGTCATCCCTTAGGGTTTTGAGTTTTGCCTTCAGTTGATTACCAATGTTGTTGAGTTTCGTTTTATCTGATGGATGATGGCTCTTTTGCCATTGAGCTCTGGCTTTCCTCTTTTGAGCAACTAGGAGTTTAACTTCTAGGGGGACATTGGTGGAGGTTCCGAGTTTTCTCTGTACCTTGGAGGGGGTAGCTTGCTGTGCTGCTGTTGTTAGCAGAATATTAAATTTGTTAACGGCAGCTTCTACTTCGAGTGGATGTTTTAGACTAACTTTCAGGTCGATGCTTTCATGGAGAATTTGGCGATATATGTCCCAGTCTGTTGTAGCGTTGTGAATCCGTTTGGGGAAGTCTTTGAGTAGGACACTTGCGCTGATAGTTCCTATGACTGGGGAGTGATCCGATGATAAGTCATAGCTTGCAGAAATGTCTGCGTAGTTTGGTGATATGCCATTAAGGATAAAGAAGTCTAGCAAGTCGGGGGTTTTCTTTGGGTCAGCTGGCCAGTATGTCGGGGTCCCCGTTGATAGGTAGACGTATTTGTTGTCTTGAATAACTTTGAACAGCTCTCTGCCTTTTGTGGTGACTAAGCGGGAGCCCCACGTAGTGTGCTTGCTATTGTAGTCGCCACCTGATATGAATTTGGGACCCAGGGTGCGAAAGAATTGTTCAAAGTCTTCTTTTTTGATGTTGTGTTTCGGGGGGCAGTAGACAGCCGCGACAGTTAGTTCGTAAGGGAGGGTGAGCACCTTGATGGAGGTGGCCTGAAGTGATTCCTCCTCGTATTTGGGGAGAGCATAGTGTTTTATGCTTTGTTTTATTAATATAGCGGTCCCTGCATGTCCTGTTTTATCTGGATGGTTGGTGTTGTACAGTTGGTAGTTTGGAATTTTGAGGTAAGATTTTTCCGTGAAATGTGTTTCGCTGATTAGCAGTATGTCTATAAAGTTGTGTTTTAGGAATAGTATGACTTCGTCTCGATGGTTTAAGAGGCCGTTGGCGTTCCACTGTGCGATGCGGAGGAATTTATCCATTATTTTGTTTGCTAATTAGCATTGTCAACATGTTGAGAACCATGCTGTTTTGTTGGATGAGTTGGGAGAACATGGATTTGAATTCTTCTAGGAATTTGTTAAGAGTAAGGCTAAGGGAATGTTCAGAGGAGTGATCAGGGAGGGGTTCACGGTGACGGGTAATACTGGCGTAGGTAGGTGAATGCGGAAGATTGGATACATGAGTTTGTCTGTTTACGGGTGGGATGTGGAGAGTAGATGGTCTAGTAGTGGAATTTCTGATTTTGTATAAGTTGTGGTAGTGTGTGCATCCTCGATAGTTGGCCGGGTGGTTACCTCCACATAGTGCACAAGTTGCTGGCGTGTCTTTGCTCTTCTTGCAGCTGGCTGTGCTGTGTTCGCCGCTGCATTTGACGCATACGAATGGGCGGGAACAATATGCTTTGGTGTGTCCATACATTTGGCAGCGCATGCACTGTACTATATTTCTGCTTGTTCTTGGCGGCTCTATTGTTATGCGATTGTGGAGTATGTGTTGAATGGTATATATGTCTTTATTGTTATCAGCTGGTTCCAGATCTACGAAGAAGAGGTTCATTGGCTCCTTTGTGGTTCTGTGTTTTGCGTTGATGATATTTCTAATTTTGTGTCCGTGTTTGGTAATTTCTGCTGTTATGTCCTCGAGTGGAATTGAGTGGTGGAGATTTTTAATGACGACTCTAAACGCCCGTTCATCTTTTAGTTGATAAGTGTGATGTATAATGTTGTTATCTCGCATAAAACGCGCTAGTTTCCTGTACGTATCTGGAGTATTAGCTGTGATTTTAATTGTGTTGTTTACCAAACTTTTGGTGACATAAAGCTCCTCTTCTGCTACATCGGCGAGTTTTTTCTTCATTTCTAGTAGGTTTTGGACTCCGTAAACAAATATGGGAGGAGGTTTGGGTGATTTATCGGGTACTGGTGTTTTGTTATTGGAGGTTGGATCTTGGGAATTATCTAATACGGTGTATTGGTTGGTAAGTGGTATGGTATCTGAGGATTCATTGTCTAGTGTTTTTCTAATTTTCCTTCGTTTCGTGGTCTTAAAAACTTGCCAGGGGTTCTCTTTAGAAGGGACATTGTCTTCCATTTCATCATCAGTCGTTGAGACCAATCTAAGTAAATGCTGGGAATTGTGAGGCGGGTGGACCCCTGAAGACTGCATTGTCATGAATTGTTCCTGATTTGGGGGAAAGTAATTGATTGGGCCTGATAGAGGTTGACTTGCTTGTGTGGTGTAAGATAATGGAATTTGACTATTTATAAAAGGTTGGTTTTGAAAGTTGTTTGGAAATTGTGTGAGTTGGACATTTGTTTGAGGTTGGCCCTGTATATTATGAAACATGGGCTGGCTTAAAGAGTAGTTAAAGCCAGGTACATTTCCTGATGGAAACATTGTGGTAATTTTAGCTAAAATTACCTGTTAGGTGTGTTTCTTTCTTGCTGAAGATAACTTTTAGTAAACCGTGGTTCGGAATACGGGATAAGGCGGCCGCAGCCGCGTTATCGAACAGAGCACTTAAACTTGAACTCGCAGCGCTTGTATCGTCGATGTTTACGCTTCGGAATTCAAACGCGCACTCCAATCACATATAAAGTAAGTATGCAAAATACTGAAATATAATTGCGTTTTTGCTAATCTATTTTATATTTCAGCCGTGTCAATCAAAACTTGAATCACTTTGTAAATGTTCTTTTTTGCCTTGTATTACTGATGAAGCCAACATAATTGGTGAAATGTTTAAAATTTTATACATTATTAATCGACACCGCAAGGTAAATGAGGTTACAGATAATACATACATACATTAATTATTAACAAATGTTACGACAATAAGACTTTTATTTACCAAACTAAAAATCTTAGATAACTTGCATTTTGACTTATAAACCAAACTCCTTTTAAACTTAAAGAAGTCATGAATTAAACTTATAATTTAAAAATATTCAGATCAAATATAAAAAGTATTCTTCTGTGTGGATCATGGAAATCAACAAACACACATTTAAAGAAGGTTCAGGTATTTATGAACAAATGTTTGTGGCCAGATAGAATTAGTAACGAAGTACTGTAGCGCAAAACAGGGGAAGAGCAAGTAGAAAAAATCATAAAAAGACGCAAATGGAATGGATTGGATATACACTCCGGAAACCAAACAAAAGAATATCAAGACAGGCCTTAGACTACCGTGGCAGTAAGAAAAGAAAACCAGGCAGATCCCAAGATACATGGAGAAGAAGTATTCAGAGAGAGATAGAGAAGAGCAATAAAACATGGGGAGAAATCAAAGGAATGGCTGAAGACAAGAAGAAGTGGAAAAACTTAGTAGAAGAGCTCCAACGATATGCAGGAGTAGCGACCCTGTTATCGATAACCAACAAACTTTGGAAACGTCCTTAAAGGATCCCTTATGCTCCATAGAAGCGAGAGGAGAAAGAAGAAGAAAACAAATATGTACATATTTGTCAGTTTCATTTTTTTTAATCTTACCTTTTAGCAAGATATAACACTCGTATGCATAGTTGTTCGCCGGTGACTCACCGGAGTTTCGTTATGAATAATATGTTGGTGGCACTGTAAGTCTACGTCAAATTCGAGGTTAGCAGGTTAGGTTTAGTGTCGGTTTCTGTCAAAACTGTTGGAAAACCTAACGTGATAACCTCGAATTTGACATCGACTTACAGTGCCGTGGTGGTTCGTTAAGGAATTTATTAATTTCTTCTTTGGCTAAGGTTTTAGACCTTTTTGCTTGAAAACCATCTGATCTCTTTTAAGAAAGCGTGTAATTTGCCATAATTTGCTAAGTCAATATTAAGCTTTATAATAATTGTGGAGTAAATCTTCCATAAAGTGGATGGTTTCATTTTATTTGAAAGTTCCATAAATTAGGCCACAATAATCTCCAATTCATAAATTGTTGATAGCAGTGTTCACGTACATCCTTCGACTTTTGAGGTGATAATTTACTTATTGTAGCTGCAGCTGCTTCTAAAATTTCTGGAGGGGTACACGGTTCACTCATATTTTATAGCACTTGCAAAAAACGTACATATTGATTTATTTACGTTAGGACAGGACGCTTTTATAGAATGTTAACGCAACAAAACAATGTCAAATAAGCGGAATATATAGTAGGTAACTAGTTTATTGTCCTACTACTAATGTGTAACTATAGAGGTCGCCATCACATTTTTATTTTCTCTCATTCTAAAGTTAAAAACAATTTCAGATATAACAATAAACTAATTTCTGTATTTATACAGATCAAAAATAAAATTGATTGTGGGAGCCCATTATAATTATAGGGCATTTCATTTAAAAAAAAGCGAGTTTGCTTCGCCACTCTCTTGAGCCACCCTGTATAATCAAAACTATTTTAATAATGTGCACCACATTCGTACCTACAAGTTTTATATAAACAGTATTTGTGTAACTCATAATTTTAGAAACATTTTCCAGTAACGTAGATTTAATTCTTCCCTTTGAGGGGAGACACCTGTGGGAGGTTAAAGTTATTATACTCAATTTTTTAATGACACAGATAAAGTTATGCAGCTCAAAATACTAAAGTATGATCAAAAATTATTTTTATCTAGTATGGCTATGGAATAGTTCCTAATTTATGAATGCACCTACATTTATACTTAAATGTGAAACTTGACATTTAGGGCCGGTTGCAGAAAGCAATGTTAAGTGTGGTTTTACCTAACGTCGCGTCAAAGTGAACAAAATCGCATCAAATTTTGTTTACTAATGTATTAGTTACCATAAGCATTTGAGATTTGATTCGTTTTTGTTCACTTTGACGCGATGTTAGCTAACACCAGACTTAACATTGCTTTCTGCAACCGGCCCTTAATTTTTAAGTGAGTTATAGTTGCATTCATAAATTAGGAAATATTCCATAGCCATACTAGATGAAAATAATTTTTGATCATACTGTATTTCCAATGTAAACTAGATTCAACATTATAACAAATGCAATTCAGGATGGTATGCACAAAGCAACCACTAATAGAGCGATTTCTCAAACAGTAAGCTTGAATAAAAGTTTCAGCGCCTTACAACGGGTGGGCCAGAAACTATTCAGGCAAGGCGGCAAAATTTAAATACGCCATTACTACGATATTTGGATTAATCAAGGATATACCGTCAACACCAATACAAATTTTGCATATACATAATTTGCCTTCATCAGAATCTCGATTTTAAAGTTTTGAACCGCATAAATCGGAATATGCAAAATCTTTATAGGTTCTGAAGTTTACAATAATTATGGAAAATTCAAACAAAATATTTGCGAATAACAAATATATTTAAGTAATTCAAATAGCAATATTGTTTAATAGGTATTGTCAATCTTACAATAGTCGTGCTCAATTGCAACAATTTGCTTTGGTTAAAAATGCTTTTCACGCATTTTAAATGATTTGTCGGTGTCAGTTTGACGTATGAGTTTACTATTTACGCACTTTTCAAAAGGCGGACAGGCGACACCAGCGCCTCCTGACGGATGGGCCAATCTCTAACAATTATTTGATTTGACAGATGCATTCAGAAAACGCTTCTATTAGTAGGTTTTTCTATGCCGTTGGGAAACTTGTGTCTCCTACACTAAATCGGCACAATTTGAAGCAACACTTCTTCACATACCGACCCATAATTAATTATAGTTTGGTTCACAACCTTGTCGAGTGGCGACACTAGCGCCCTCCGACGGGTGGGCCAGTCCCTAACAATTATTTGACAGGTGCATTTAAGAAACTCCTCTATTAGTGGTTGCTTTGTGATGGTATGACAAAGTATGTGTCATGAAGTTAGGTTATTTTATTTAACAGTTCGATTAATGTCATATATTCGTTTAATGTTAATTATAACTTTAGGAAACATAAGGAAGTTATGTTTTATGACTATTTTTGTACAGTAATCAAATTACTCGGGTTTTTTTGTCAAAAAATCGTACTGTGGTGTTACGATTTTTGTCCGCTTAATTCAGGTGCCCTCTTAATAGAAGTGCTTTAATTTTCAATTTTTTTTTGTTTAATCTTTATTTGAAGATAAAATCAAGAATACATACATTTTTAAATACATAAGAGTTCTACGTTTGCTTTTCATTATGACACTACTGTAAAAAAATAGCTTTAGTACATACATATCAACTGCAACCTGTAATGAAGAAAATCAAATGCAGCCATAAGCAAAGAGCACTTTGCTATAAATAAATAAATAAAATTGTTTTCGCAGAACACTTCTTTCACTTCCGAAATTCAGATACATAACTGAGGATTAAGGTTGGAAAACATAGAGCGCATATGAATAGAGGTAATTCCCCTAGTTTCCTAGCTAACATCTAAATACGCAATTTATAACGCGCCCCACACCACAAATATGAAATCATGTAATTCCCCTAATTCCCTAGCATTTAAGCACATAATAATTAGTAACATGTCTGCTTGAAAGAGGGAAATATTTTTTAAAAATTCAGAATTTTCTTGTCCACGTCCTGTTAACAGAGAGTCCGCTTAATGGAGATGCCCTTGCATTTAAACTACATTGTTTCCCGACGGTGCCAAGAAAAATGTCCGCTTAATGGAGTGTCCGTTATGAGAGATTTCACTGTACCACTTTTTTCACTATTTTTGCTTTTTTAACAACACTGTTTTTTGGGTTGCCGGATTGTTGAGTGACGACAAAATCGTGAAATGTCAATGACTGAGGTTCTTTTTCACTTTCGGCTTGCAAGGATCACTATGCAAAAAAACTATGTACAACACATTTTGAAAGTCCCTTTTTTTCACTCAAGTTGACCAGTATAATTGAATAATGGGTTCCATAAGTTTGTTCACGGCATTAAAAAATAGAGTATAGTGTATCTGGCCTCCCCAAGTAAGGAATATTAGAATATATTTCGTTAAATAACAACTTGATCAATATAAGTGTCAGTCTGATGTTGATACATTTGATCTAATGACTACATAATTTTAACATTTCTATACAAGCTTCGTACATATGAAATAGGGGAATTACCTGGCTTCTAGTAGAAGACACAGTAACACGACATGGGTTGGGTCTCACAGGATCAACACCCCTTCCATATCAAAACAAAAACGGCTAAATTAAAAATAACCATATAGAAATATGTCCCAACTAACATGTGAAAGGCAGAGAAGAGCTTAAACACATAATTCTCTTTGTACAAAAGTAACAACAGAATGCAATCCGTGGAATACAAGAGGGTTAAGCAAAAATATTTTAAGTCTGGTAATACTATTAGAATTTATTGTTTAATTTGTTTAATTTTATCTAAAAACAGTTGAAGCTCTATGATATATTTATAGAAACCTTTTCCAATAACACTTGGAAAGGCCGTGAATATTGTATTGTGGGACACCCTGCATAAAACTGAAATTCTTATTGCTGAATATCAACCATAACAGTTTTCTTGGTTTAAGAGGTGACAACCCTCTTTATTAGAACGTACAACATAGGATAACACCAAAACGCAAGTTTAATCTTATATTTAGTTGTTCTACGTCCACCTGAGTGTTTCTAAATCCTGCTGTAATGGCGCTGTGCTCTTAAATAAATTGCCTATAGCATGTGTTCCTTTGTAGCCAATATATATTTTTTTATCATCAGAACCTGCTGCTTCTTCGCCAAAGGAAAACAAAAAGCCAGCGCCTTTGGCCTCAGTGGACGATGTTATAGAATCTGTAATTAATAGTGCCGTCAAAAAGAAAGACGAACCGACAGATGAATCGAGCAAAGACAGTTCTAGTTCGAAGGATGCCATGCAGAATAAATCAGGTTTGCTCGTTGTGGTGCATGTGTGCCCTAAAATTATTTTTATTGTTTTCTTACAGTTGTTAACTCGTCAGAAGCCGACTCTAACGATGGCATCACGATAAAACCAGTGGAAATTGTACAATTACCAGAAAATCTTCCCAGTGATATCATAGGCATTATTGATAGCATTAAGAAGGCAGCAGCGTGCAGCACCGAAGGCAAGGTTAAATTCTTTTCAGGTCACGTCAACACAATGCTGTTAAAGTGAGTCGTTTCCATTTCTTTAATTTTGCTCATTAAACCATTCATTATTACAGTTTGGAGCGAAAATGTAGATGTTTAGGTAAACAATCAAGAATGAGGGTTTATGAGCACTTGGCTCCGTTTGTAAAGTGTAGGAAAGAGACTTTAATGAAGCGTGCAAAGAACTTATGTATTTTAGAAGAACAGAAGAAAATTAAGCTTCTTATGGATAGGTATGCGATTACAATTGCTTTTAGGGGATGCATTTAATGTTATCTTGTTCAGGCTAAAAGCGGCAGTTGGAATGATTATGCCTTCTCTCCTGGAGACCTACGAAGATGAATGCCGGGCAGTTCTCCAGAGGAAGTAAGTACTTTTTCACTATTGTCATGCAGTACGTGACAACTTTTATTTCTTAGCCAACAATCGTGGGAGTGGTATAGGTGTGCGTGGTAAGCAACCTTGCTCTCCCGTTCACACTCGCAGCATATCTTTGCAGACCACTTACCCTGCCATTTTTTAGGTTCTCGACTAACGGTGAGGAAGCGTCTAAAAGTTTGAGAATGCCAAAGCGACACTTCCCTTGGAGCGAAGAGATGAAGTAAGTTTTTAGACTTAAACTTCGTTCACATATTTTTGGCATGAAGGTTGGCCATGACAGTTTCCCCAATTTAGCTGTGTAAAATTACTTTGTTGTGTTTAAACAAGGTTTACATTCGAGATTATGGTTACCAAATGCTTTTAGGTTAGAAAACATGACAAAACACCTTCAAATGCAAAGTTGCCAGGTTTAAGCAGAATAGAAAATGGAACTTAGTAATATGTATGTATTCAGTTTCAGCAACTGTGTAATTAGAGACATTTTTAATTAAATACATAGAAGGTACTACAATACTTCAGATTTTAAATGTTTCTCCACATGTACTGTCAAAGTAAGCAGTTCATCTGGCAACAATATTATGTTCTGGCAAGTGACAGTAAATTTGTTGGAGGTTATGCAGGTTATACAACATAATAAACATTACGGTTCTGTTCATGGGCAACTTAGCAACAAAAATCCAAGGCCAACATTCATGCCAAAAAGATGCGAACGGAATATAGTTTTATCTACAAATGGAGACATGCACATGCAAAATGCTGAATCCTTTTTAAATTTTATACCATTTTGAAAATGTCTTACACATTTTTTATCTACTACAAATTGAAAATTAAAGTGACGTCATCATACTGTATACATACACATTCTTTTGTTTTCGACACGTAACATAACTTTTATATAGTTTATTGCACGGAGTGATCAAAAATGAAATTGATTGTGGGAGCCCGTGAAAAATATGACCACTGTCTACACTGCACTATATTAACTACATTTGAACTAGAATTAAATTTATTATTAGTTCATGTGACTTGAACACAGTCTAATATACTACTCAAATATGCAAAAATATGTAACTTAAACCAAATTTATAGATTAAATTCATAGGTAACATTAAAATAATGGGATCAGTTAAACAAGACGTTGAAAGTGAATCTTAAACTTAACAAAAATTTACAATTTTGTCAACAAAAAGCATCCTACAGATCTTGCCATCAAGTTTATTTTTGATCTTTTTGTATTTCTCTGCTGTTGTGTTCATTGCTTTATTCTTCCAGTTGTTCACACCCAATTAGGACATGTCTTGCTCTACGTAGTCCTTTCATTTAGTCTTCCTCTTTCTTTTTTTTTTTCGTGGTTAACTTCTAGTGCTCTTTTCCTTGCTCTTCTGTTTTCCACGAGTGTTGCATGCCTTACCGATCTTAGTGTGTGTCATTCAAATATCTTCTTTTGTAAGCCAATCCTTCTGCCTTTCATATTAGCACCATTTTCATAGCCTTGACCGTGCATGTCATTAATATTTAACTTTTTTTTAAATTCAATAAAAACGTAGTGAATCCCTGCCCTGTTTTGTCAGTAATAGAACAAAATCCACGAAAATGCCCCTTATTCCAACATGTTTTTATATAGCAAATGTAAATGTAAATGTAAAAACAAATCGTGTAAGCCAAGTTTCAATTTGCATATTTTGCATATTTATACGTTTTTGTGCATAGTTTATGAATTTTGCATATTTGGGTATATTTAGCAATAATTTGTAATGTATGAACTTTTTGAGTTTTTTTTTGTAAAATTTACTATTTAATTAAATGAAATATGTATACATATACTTTCACTTTCTACCGCACGTATCGAAATAAGCAGAGCAAAGGGAAGTCCCTGTTAAAATCTTTGATTATATAAACATAGACTGCCAGCAACCCACACTTTTCCCATAGAAGCAATGTATAAGGAATCAGCTAACATAGAATCCATTTCAAGAGTCGAATTTCGAGTTTCTGGTGGGGTTAGGGAAAATCTGATTTTTATGTTTGCTTACAACGTGAAGTTTCCGTTGGCAGTCCATGTTTATATGGTTAAAGGTTAAAATGAATGACATCTTTGAATAAAAATTAGAGAAATAAATATATTCATACAATATAATTACATTTTTTTACACTATAGAATGTGTACTACTTATTTTCAAAAAATTATGAGCATATGGCATATATTGTAACTGTGGGTGCATATAGTCAACAAAATGTATGCATATATAGCGCATATTTTCCTACATTTGGGTGCATATAATTATCAGCTTTATTCATGACTGGTGCCTGGTTTACAATCTAAAATAATAGAATGTTGTAGGTTGTTAACTATAGTTTGTTTTATTTTTATGCTATTACAGTGATTAGTTCATTTTGAATATTATGACCAAGATAATGGGCGTTTTCAATGTGATTTATGTGCTCTGCTATAACAGCAAATTTTGAAATATTTTCGATTAATTTTTAAAAATATCTGTTATCGTTTTGAAACAACTTTTTCATACTTTCTTTAAAAGCTGAATTTTGATTGGCTAAGTACTGAATAACGTATATAATTCTTTCAATAACCGCTATCCACCTATTTCTTTCACAATTCATTTGGGCCTGATTTATAGGATCTACGGTTATTCCTTTCTCCATATTTTATTGTCTACACATTGCCTCACACTATGAAAGCTTTTTTCATGTCTTTCAATATTTCTAAATAAATGATGCAAATCGTTGTAACCTATTTCATCATTAAGGCATTCGCAGAGCTGTGTGTGTTACAGTAAAAAAACAAAATACAGAATTGCTAGATCTTGAATAAATGAGCCAGTCCCAAATTACTGTTTTATTATTTCCTAACTTTTTAAGAAGATACGTAGCCAAAAAAGATCGATTTGAATCATCTGTGGGATAGATAAAATTCTTGATTTGTACTGGCCCGATTTCAATTATTGACAATTGAATATTATATGAAATAAGCTGTGGCCAAAGAGTAGGATCTGTCAATGCATTGGCACTAAGTTGCGGTTCCGAAGTATCAGTGCTAAAATCATAAAGATCAGCGACTCATACCGAGGGTGAGACTGCTGCTGCTGCTGCACTTGTTGAAGGTTCTGGTTCAAGAAACATTTTAATAGAGCTCGTAATTTTTCTTCCGTTTCCTTCTTTTTCCACTTTCGTTTTTGGTATCGGAAACGAGAAAGTCTCTTTCTTCCATCAGCCATCTGCAATCATTAAACAACTTTTTTACTAACAAGAGATCAGTAAAAAAACCAATTAGGACAGGCTGTGATATGTGTTATACGTTTGGCAGTACTGAAGTGTATTGTCAGTCTATGTCAAATTCGAGATGAAAAGGTGAAGTTTTGTTTGTTGTTTGACACAGACTGACGTAAAACTTAACCTGCAAATCTCGAATTTGATATAGACTGACAATGCACTTCAGTACTGCCAAACGTATAACACATATCACAACCTACCCTAATTGGTTTTTTTATTGATCTCTTGTTATTTTACATAAATAACAGAAGCCAATATAACTTACCTCTTATTTTACAGTTGATTGGTACTATTGGTACATACCTCGTACAACAATCCTCAAAATAGACTGCCCCTCCACAGTTTTCACTAACGATACAGCACTGGTACGCAAACAAACTAAGAGACTAAGGCAAATGAGCATGAAGGGCTTATTCATAACGTCAGGGAAAGTGTTCAAATAAATGGGGAAATTACCTACCTTTGTTGGACAATTCAAATAGCTTCAATTTTTAAAGGCTAGTAAGCAAAATGGCCGGGATAAAACCTGCCTTCATTTAAGTGTCTCCTTTCGATTTGCAATTGCAAAAACAATTTATTGTTGTGTAAGAACTGCATATTGCCGTGCAAGTAAAGTTTTTGTTTTGATGGCATTTCGAGAATAGAGCAAACAATGACTTTTAGGGATCCGCCATGCGAAGTTAGTCACAATGTCACAGTCGACTTAGTCCTATACTCTACTGTACTGTTAATTTATATTGCTTTGGGTTTGCTAGCTCAAATAGTCGTAGAGACATAAAACTTCATTAAAATCGTCACTGCGGGTAAGGGCAAGCTAATATTGTTTTGGAGTTGCTCGTTGTCACCTGGAATGCTGAAACAATGACAGCAAGAAAAACCCAACAGTTTACATAAAAAGATATAAATACAAGAGAGTATATGTACATAAAACATCAAAAATGAACGATGTCCAAACATAAAGTAAAGCTGTCAACAGTACTTGAATTATTTACGAGCGAAAGCTGTTTCTACTCGCGTTATTACATAAAAATACATGTAAGAATACACAATATTCATTTAAAAAGACTGTACGTTACATGCATGAAAGATGCAGCAACTCTTTGGTGATTCTACCCAGGTGGTTTGATGTGTTCGTAATCTGTGTTCCCACTCAGGAACCTGTTTGTGTCAGTGGCGAATAATGTAGGTCAACAACTCACTATTCTGTGCCCTTTACTGCCTTTATTAACACGCATCGTACCTTGGGTTATATGGGACGACCTGCACCATTTTTACTGCAGTTTGCAATATCTTAATAAAACTATTGGCTACATAATTAGGGTCCTTTGCTGTACGAACTTCCTTTTAAGTTGAATTTTGTAGGGTCGATTTTAAATTGTCAATTTTGTTGTTAAATCTAGGGACTTGCATTTCTAAACGCGAAATTATACTAAAGTTTTCATTTTCTATATTCTGATTTCCAACTTGTTCGTTCAAGTCCCCCATAATAATTAAACTGTCTTTAGCTTCATCTATTTCTTCTTATAGTGCTTTAAAAAACTTAGCTTTTTCTTCCTTCCTTGCGTTTTCATTCTTTCCATATGCTATGATTAGTATATATATTTCTTCTCTTGTTATTTTCATTTCTATCGTCATCAATGTTTCATTTATATGTTTTTCTTTTATTACTTCTTTCAGCCTGCTCGGTGCCAGTATTATGCCTACCCCACCTTCCGCTCTTTCTTTTTCTTCTACTCCTGGTCAGAATAGCCAGTATCACTTATGTGTGTGTGTGGGGCGGAGGGGGAGATGGCATGGAAATAAATCCATTTGCCACAGATCTTCCCTTATGTAATCTAGTTACTTTTTTGTTTCAGTTGTGCCTAATATTTCTATTTCCTGTTCTATCATTTCTTCAATTATTTCTTCTTCTTTTCCTCTTATATTCTCTTTTTCTTAGTGTATCTTTTATTCTGTTTTCTTTTATTATCCCATTTCTTATTGTGTTGTATCTTTTTCTTTTGGTTTTCTCTCATGTCCTTTTTCATTGCTTTGTTCGTCACCATGTTTTCTTCGCCTATGTGAGTTCTTAGTTTTTTTATTTACTACAATTCTTGTGTATTGTTTCCTGTAGTGTGTTTGTTTCCGTATCCCATTTCCAGAGCTTATCGTTGATATGCAATTTCCCATACCCCATTCGGGTGTTATTTCCCTTGTTTCACTCTTCTTTGGCTCTTTCTTTAATCTTGATTTGCATTTCTCTGCCTTTCTTTGTTAGGTCTTCGTTTATACAGTGTGTCCCCGGATTGAGTTCACTGTAGGTATAATTGACAAAAAATTTTACAATTTTATGTTAATGTTTTGGGATTCCGCCCTGCTTGGTCTGAAGAGAATTTTAAGAATATTTACAGTTTTTGAAAACACAAGTTGGCCTTGACATTGAAGCAAAAACTATTTTCTTTTCAGGTAAACTACCCTTTCTGTTCATGATACGGCAAAATTTTACCAAGAAAAGTTGTTCAGAATGATAAATTATGGCCCTATACAAAATTTCAGGAAGATCTACCTACTTAAATTAAACCGTTAAAATTGTACCTATTTATTAAAAATTACGGTTTGATTTAAGTAGGTAGAACTTCCTGAAATTTTGTATGGGGCCATAATTTCCCATTCTGAACAACTCTTCTTAGTAAAATTCTGCCGTATTGTAAACAAAAAGGGTAGTCTACCTGAAAAGAAAATACAATAGTGTGTCCCAGGATTGATGTTACAAGAGGTGAGATGGACTAAAAATTTTTGAATGTTATTTTATGGTTCTGGGATTCGATCCTGCTTGGTTTGAAAAGAATTTTCAGAATATTTTCAGTTTTTGAAAAACAAGTAGGCCTTGGCAGGGAAGCGAAAACTATTTTATTTTCAGGTAAACTACCCTTTTTGTTCATGATACGGCAAAATTTTATTAAGAAAAGTTGTTTAGAATGATCAATTATGACTCTATGCAAAATTTCAGAAAGATTTGTTGACTTAGAAAATACCGTTATTTTTTAGATAATTTTATTATTTTTAGGTAAACTACTTTTTTTGTTCATGATACGGAAAAATTGTATTAAGAAAAGTTGTTCAGAATGAGAAGTTGTGGCACTATACAAAATTTCAGAAAGATCTGTCAACTTAGATGAAAACGTCATTTTTAATAAATGCAATTTGTTTAATCTAAAAAATAACGGTTTAATCGAAGTCGACAGATCTTTTTGAAATTTGGTACAGGGCCATAATTTTTCATTCTGAACAACTTTTCTTAATAAAATTTTGTCGTATCATGAACAAAAAGGGCAGAGCCGGATTAAGGATGTGTGAGGCCCAGGGCTACATTTTTTTTTGGAGGCCCCATTCCCATTTATGCAACGGGTACAAAGGGATCTAAATGATTAGAAACCGCACTAGATTATAGCCTTCGAATCTTTTCGAGGCCCCCAAAATTCGGTGGCCGGGGCTGCAGCCCCCTTAGCCCCCCCCTTAATCCGGCTCTGAAAAAGGGTAGTATACCTAAATAGAAAATTGTTTTTTCACATTTTTCATGGCCGACTTAATTTCTAAAAATTAAAACTCTGCTTAAAATTGTTTTCAGACCAAGCAGGGCGGGATCCCAAAACATTAAAATAAAATTGTAAAATTTTTTGTCGATTATACCTATAGTGAACTCAATCCGGGGACACACTGTATATGCATATCTATTGCTATCTCTTAAATTAATTTTTGTTATAGAATAATCACAATACTGCACCTATATTTTACATTTTGTTTTTTGTAGATTCGCCCGAAAATGAGCTTCAAAGGGTTTAGTATTTCATTTTTTCTTATATCATTTTTCTATAGTAAAGTTTCTTCTTTTGCTGCTTTTGGACGAACAGATTCATTGTTTGTGGGCTCTACAACTCTATCTTATGATAAATCAGAAAAACAGGTAAGCCTTGACAATTTTATATTATATCATAAAAAATAACATATTTTTCAATAGGGTGAATTAGTAGAAGATACCGTACCAGAAATGTATCAAATGCATGTGCAATCAAACATAAGTAATCGCTTTGCACACACCACAATTACATGTAAAGTGAAGAACCTTGCTAATAAAGCCCAAGAAACAACTTTTTCCGTGAACTTGCCAGAAACGGCATTTATTTCTGGTTTTGTCATGGAAGTCGATGGAAAAAGTTATACTGCGTATGTGAAAGAAAAAGAAGAGGCAAAACGAGATTATGATCAGGTATGACAACTTTTACATATCGATCGCGCTGATTTAGTTACACCTCTTTCGGCGGTGACCTCAATTGCGAGCACCGCATGCACGTTTGGTTTAACTAGAGAGCAGATTTATAGCTTTTATGCTTTTTGTGGAGGTTAATAGCAGTTCCGAACTTTTAATAATGTCACTAACTAGAAAATTTATTATTTGATATATATTTTTGAATTTTTTGCAGTTTTACACATATTTAATTTTATATCCATATTTAACGCTTTTTCCTTCTTTTAAGTATACTGTTTTACATATGTATTACGAAAGCTTATTTTCACCGTTTTATGCATATTTAGACTAGTTCGCATATTTAGTGCCGTTTTAAAAATAGTTTCGTATCCCTTAAAAAATTGAGCAAAACGCTATATGCCCATGATGCATCGGTCATGAATCAGTTCGTCAAAACAAATAATAAAGACTTGATTAACTTCAACACCGCGACTTGTCACATTAAAATTAAAAATACTAATGCAACCTTCTTACTGCAATTGTCGTCGAATACGTACTTGCTGTGTTAATTTATATTTTAAAAATGCCTAAATCGAAAAGAACACCAGATAAGTGGATTAGGGGTTTCTCCGGACTCAAAAGTGAAAACAGTAAAATATTTTGTAGAGCTTGCGTAGAAACTGTAACTTCCTTGTTGTTGCCAAAGACATTAGTAATTAGAAGCAGTATTTTTTTTTATTCAAACGACAAGAAGTACAATGTGAAAACAGTTTTGCACATAAAACGAAAAAGAAAATTTCAAGCGTAAAAAACAAACAACAGATTGTAGGATGATGGTTCAACCCAACATACCTCTAAAACAGCTACAGAATAGTCCATTTAAAATGTTTTTACAAAAAACAATGCAACAGGAATATCCCAACCGAAAGTACTCTTCGCAAAAATTACGTTGCATCGGTGTTTAAACTTGATTTAAACACACATAAATTTTATTTTCTAAAATTTACGAAATCCAGTCGCACGTTTTTAAATGCAATTCTGATTTAATAGCAAAAAGTTTTTAATGCAGCAATCACCAGTCTTTGCTTCATAATTGCTAAATTTAATATGTTTAAATTAGATTAAACATATATAAATTTTAGTCCAAATTTACGGAACATTATTTATAATTTAAAAGCCAGTGTTATTTTGCAATCAGACGAGTTAAAGACCAGGAAAACTGCAGATCTGCACTTCATGCACAAAACCCACCTACAACGGCAGGTTCAACGGGCGACTTTCGCTCCAGCAGGAAATAAAACCGCTGAAATTGCTACGTTGTTATTTTGTTATTGTAAACGCTTTGGCCCAGTAAACTGTACATTTGAACTTTGATATTGTTACTTCGTTAAGCATTCTTGTTTTGTATAAATAGAACATTTATTTTCGTAATAAAACAATCTGCATTTAATGTTTGATTCATTCACTACCCCAATACCAAGCCATAATATTGTCGAGACGTGAGGCTGCGTCTTACGGGGTAGTTTACTGTCGTCTCTTTCAAGTACCATTGACTACATTGGTTTAAAACGTAAACACAGTCTTGTTTACGTGCTTGAGGGATAGAACTAGCGTAAAGCAACGGATTCCTGATTACAGCCTCCAGGCAAATCTGTTCAATCGGTATATCGACAAGTTTACAACCATATTAAACAAAAAATCGGAACTGTTGGTGAAACGGGGCACATCTGCGGAAGATGTGTAACAAGTTTAATTCTTTTAAATAAAGATATTCCTGCTACGAGATATGTCGTCAGCTGCAGAGT